>VURO01019144.1:0-13696 GCA_015108175.1 Pelvicachromis taeniatus
TTTGTTGTCTAAAAGTGGATTCGATAATCAAATGTGTTCTTAATATTTTGTCCCCTTAATATATTATTAATGTGTAGACAAAATGCTTAAATGTCACTACCAGGTTTCAGTTCAGTCTTATCCATGTTCCGCTGAACTCAGTCACCAAAGGCAGAGGAGGCCCAGTGCCAAACAGGAGGGGCCATATGTCAGTTACTCTGGATAAATTCTGATACTTCACTGACAAACTTGTTTTATTGCGTTTGGAGGATCTTTCTAAGAGTTTGCTTTTGTGTGATTATAGTAAACACATTATCATCAGACCTTATTCCCTCTTGTAAGATGAGAGAAAACGGCAGGAAATCCATGTTTCCTCTAATATTTTAGCAAGTGTTTATATAATTTTCACAGAGCAGGTGTTAACACGAGTTTAAGTTGTTTGTTTGTTTCTGCTTTTTTGTTTTTTTTTCTTTTTGGAGAGAAAGCAGTTGAATGATAATGTGATGAGGGAGAGAAAGAAGCAGGGAAAGAAAATTGGGGGCAGTAGCTAATTACTATTCAGACTGAGTGCCTGTGGGGAGGAAGGAGAGTGCAGGCCTGCTGCAATTCAAATAATCTGGAAAGTGTGAGAGTGTGGAGGGCTCAGAGAAGGCACTGCTTTGATGTTTCTCCCCTTCACGTCGTGGAAAGTGAAAACGTACGCTCCGAGGTGGACGCATGGGTTTCCTTTGCTGATGCAACTGTCAAACAAAGACAGGAGAGCCTTGTGTGAAGCCTGACTGTAACACTGAAATAGATGGATGGTGACCTCTCCACCAATAGGACAGACGCGACTGGGCCACTCTGAGAAAGTGGGTTAACGAGTGAGGCCCTCGTCACCTCAGCGGGGATGTGATTTGCCTCGAGCAGAATTCTTTGACTGTTTGCATCTATAGTGTGTGTAGACACATTTGTCTTTATAATAAGCTAAGCTGAATAATACATCTTTTTAACTCTTTTTCTGGTAACATTTTATAATACGGCCTGCAACTAAGGGTGTAATTCCTCTATAATTCAAATAAGCTAAAAATAATTAAAATGGAATTTCAATGTATTTTATGTGAAATTACAATATCAGTATATTTTCCCACAAATACGCAGTTTGACTAAAACGGTAGCACTTCATGTCTTTACTGAAAAGTGTTGGTAAAGTATGTGAATTCTTGAATACAGACTCTCCTTAATTTGTTCTGCCTTGGATGCCTGCTATGGCTAACCCTTGTTTCTTTTTTCTGGACTGAGCACTTTCTGTCATATTTCAAGCAGTGACGACCTTCACTTATGAGCCTTGCACATGGTGAGGAGGAAGAAAATCTCCCAACAAAAACATTTCAGCTCATAAATAATTCAGGGTTGTTCTGATTGAACAGATTGTCAGAAAAACAGGATTTTACCTTGGCCATTGCAAAACATTAATTTTATTTATTTTTTCAGCAATGTCGTTGTGGATGTACCTGTGTGCTTTGACTCATTCTGCTTGCACAACACAGCCGAGGTCCAAGGTCATCATGGTCTGCTGCAATGACACGCTCCTGCAAAATTTCTCAATGAAACTCTGACTTATCTGTCCAGGCCCCAAATCATGTTGGTCCCTCCACATAACTTTTTTTGTTCTCGAAACACAACATTTATAACTTTTATCAGAAAATTACAGTTCTGTATGTCCCAGGAGTGTTACTGAACAATCAATTTTTATCTCATACTGGACATTTTAACAAAGGTTAAGTTGAGGTGTGGAGGTGCTCTGCTGTCCCCCTGGATTTTTCTTTCACCCCTTGTAGACTGTGCTCATGGTGTGATGTTTGTAGGATGCCCGACACTACAGAGACTTCCTCTATTGCTAGACTGGGGATGTTAAACATAAGACCCAGGGGCCAGAATCGGCCCAGCAAAAATCTCCAATCCGGCCCACTGGATGGCATTGAAAAATGTAAAGAAGGTCATAAACTTTGGAACTTTAACTCTAAATTTTAATAGGATTTATGTGCATCCATAAAACACACATTTACTAAAGGTGGTTTGAGTTGTTGTGCTAGCTATTGTAAACTATTAAAACCCCAAAGTCTTTACAAATGCTTCCTGAGCCATTTCTAGCATATTGCACTTTGATTTTTTTCTGTAGCGATGTGAAGAATTGAGGTGCGTCACACTAACTGATCCTTCTTCAGAAGAACTTGCCATATCAGTTTTTTTCCCCCCGTGCCCTTTATTCACAGGGCGAGGCACCTCTACAAGCTGCAAGTGTTTGGAGTGTTTCCAATGCCATGGAAAACCTCACTCAAACTATACACCAGCTTTTTTGGAAAAGTACAAAAAAAAGATGTTGGTAATTTTGACTATAAAAAAAGAAGTCACATTTTAGGTGTAATTGATGGGAAAATGAATATAAGGGAGCACACACATACATATTTTTATGCTGGGCTCTAATCGCCTGTAGTTCACTGATAGCATGCACTGCTTTAACCCCTCAGCTCCAACTGCTGGAGCCCAAATGTGATGACGCAGCAATAAAAAAGCAGATGACTTTCAAATCATCCAGATGGAACAGTGATTACTTTGAGATTCATTTAATGCCACACAAACCCCTCCCCCTTCACTGACTCCATCTCCCTCTTTGTCTATCTGCAGTGAAGCTGCCTGTTTCACATAAGCTAAAAATAAATTGTGTGACTGAGCGTGGCCAACTGTACTGTTCATGCATTACTTATGGAAGTGTTTGCTTTTCTTCCATTTTCAGAAAAAAAAGGGCCTCAGTCCCCGAGCAGATACTGTGTTGGAGTGGGCTCTCAGGCGATATCCTCCAAACAGGAGCACTTTCACTGTTCCTGTCCCGTCCACAGTGATGTCAGCAGTGTGGCAATTTATATGGCTGTTTTGTGGGTTGCCTACGCTTTGCTGTGTGTTCTGCTTACGAGTTATGTTAGAGGTTTTGTTTAAAGACAAGCAGATTAGTCAGTTTTTAAATATAAGAGGTGGATCTGTGTATCACCCGTGCAGTCCATTGCCCAAAAATGTGATTCCTGTTGTTTTTCATCCTTTATAACAACAAATCCCAAAATTCCAACAATCCCAAAGCAGGAAACGGAGGTCGCTGTCCAGTTTGAATATCCACCACAGTTTAATACACATCTAGCCCATTTACTTATCATACCTGCTGTAACTGTGAGGTCTAAAGATGAAGTTTGCATATAATTGCAGATACAAATCGTCAGCTATTCCTCTGAGCGGTTAAGATTTTCTAAGTAGATTTAAGGTTGCTCAGTGCGAACTTGGATGGTGTGTTGACTGCATGTTTTGTAAATCATGTGTTTGGGAGAGAAAGGGATGTGTTTCATGTCATTTAAATAATAACATGTTCACAGTGCAAACTTCTTTGCACATCTCCTGTAAAGAATTCCTACAAATTTGTGATCTTGAACCTCTTTCTGTTTTGGTTTGCACTGAAAGACCTTCTGTTTTGGGGATTTGTGTAACCATCATGACTCTGTCCCAATTTTATGCTGCTTTGCTGCTAACACACTAGCTTTAAGAAGTGACAGTTCACTTGCTGCTTTGTATTCCACGCTTTGATGGGTGTGTTTGTAACAAGATGCTTACTTCACGTTAGTGGTTTTAACTTTGGAACTGCATTAGAAAATCCTCATCTCGTCTCTGTTGTCCTCTGTGCTGTAACTGGGAAGAGAAACAAATCAGTGCCTGAAAGATTTTTACCTTTCTTTGCTGTGTATCTCAGAAGCCTAAATTGTAATCACAGATTAAAACTGATGCTACTGAGTGACTGATTCACAAACATCAGGGTCCCCCATCAGACCAGCCAATACCTGTAGTTCATATAAAGTTATCTCCCCTTCGTACAGACAATTTTAGGCACTGTAAAAGGATAACGGGTTGTCTCTGAGACATGTGGAGATGAAGTTTAAAAAGCAGCCAGGGCAGCTACTGGTGAACATACTGAATGAATCATTGCTGATCAACACAATTACTGTAAGAGTGTATACGGGCACTCCAGATGGATTTTTTAGTAACTCAAAACCTGACAGCTTTGCCCACAGAGGAGTTTGGCAGAGTTTCCGTATTGCTTCGGGGCCAGCCGAGAGCGCCGTCAGGCTGTGTTGGGTCTGGTGGGGTGGAGGAAGCTGCAGATGGGCTGTTGGCAGGAGGGATGGAAGGTAGTGTCAAAAGGACACCGCTTACCTATCACTTGAATTTGATCAAGTCAAACCCGTGGTTCGGGATTCCTCCTCTTCTGTCCTCTGAATGCAGCATCATTCTCATCTCCATAAGCTTTATCTTCTCAGCATTTCCGTTTTTTCCTTTCTTGTCCTCAGCTTTCACACTTCTCTCGTTTCTCTCGGTGTCTCTGAATCATCCCATCTCTTGCCCACGCTTCCGTACGTTTCCAGATTTAGTTCTGTTTTGTTTTTCCCTTCTTTGAGGCTGGAATCGAGCCACATGTTTGACGCCCGCAGTCATCTCCAGAGATTACTGCAACACTGTGTGGGTCCAACTGTGTTTTCATCATCTTCCTTATCATTTTTTTTTCTTGTTTTTCTTTTTTTTTTTTTATATCCCTGCTGCATCCTGCTTTTGCTATCACAGTGGGTTGGAACAGGTGTTGGCTGACTCCATTCACAGATACAGAAAGCTTATCAGGCCAGAGCTTTTTATTCTGCTATCGATCTGTGATAACACAACAGTAACTGTTGCTTGGTCCTTATCACGGTCTTACTACGATCTGGTCTGTTAAAGCAGGGTCAACGAGAGGAAAGAAAGTGATGGTGATATTAATAATGTTGATATAATGTCAAAGAAAAATGTGAAAAAATTACATTTTTTAAAGTTCAGGGTTCAAATGAGCACCTTTGTCATTGTGAATAACTGGTGTATAGTTTAATTCCATCAAATGAAGCCATCAAAGTTGCTATTAGTTAGATATGTTTTGTTATTTTATGGTGGCATATCTTGTGCTCATTTTTTCAGAAACAATACAGTGTTTTATTTTTTATTTTTCTACAGGTGACATCACACAGAAGGGCTACGAGAAGAAAAGGGCAAAACTTCTGGCTCCCTACATAATCCACACTCCACGTAAGTATTCATAATGCCTTTTTTGATCTCGCTATGCATAGATGCTGTTTGTCTGTCTTGCTTATGCATACACAAAACAATATTTTTCTTTGTCTTTTTGCCACAGCTAACAATCTTGTGCTTCACTTATGATTAAAAATTATATTTAAAAGCAGAATCATTTTTCAGTAATTTTTTATTTATTTATTTATTTTACAAAAAATGAATAAAAAAACTACAAAACAGAATTAGAACAACAGACCTACAAAGCAGACAAACACAAACCGCTTCTCTCAGTTGGAGTATGACAATCCATGTCCTTAAAATCAACGTCCAGAAAAGTCCTCCCAAAAAAAAATAAATGCAGCTAAAGACACACAAAAAATAGTTTTTTCATATTTTTGTGTCATTTGAAATTTACCGTACATTCAGATCAGTTGAATTTTATTTAAAATATATCGTGCCAAATCACAGCAATAGTCACTTCAAAGCACTTTATGTTACAATATTTGAGAGAAAACCATAACAGTCCTCAGAGTAAGCACTTGACAACAGTGGGAAGGAAAAACTCCCCTTTAACAGGAAAAACCTCTGGCAGAACCAGGCTCATGGAGGAGCAGCCATCTGTATTAATAGCAATAGCACAGAGCAATTGACATGACAAGTATACATGGTGTGTTTAATGCACAGCCACACTGTTCACATATGACAGCAGCATGGTTTCATGATAAAAGGGCTAACCTGGCTTTTGAGGTTTTCATAAAACCACCCATAAACACGCTGTGGCTCCCAGATGAACTGAGTGTAAATGTAGCCTTACAAATATTTCAGAAGGATTTTAAGATATGATAGTCTTTGTTGTGATGTTCATTAATATCCATTTACTATCATCACTGAGGTTCTGAAGAATATTAACTGGACTGATTTCTATATAGCGCTTTCCTACTACTGAGCATTCAAAGTGTTTTATACACCTATTCATTTATGCACTTCTTCTATGTCCAAGTGCTTCACATAACATTCACACTCTGATGAACAACACATATTTGGGAGCAACTCAGATTCGAGTCCAGATTCTTGTCCAAGAATAATTCAATTCAATTCAGTTTTATTAATACAGTGCAAAATCACAACAACAGTCACCTCAAGGTGCTTTGTATTGTAAGGTGGCCCCTACAATAATACATACAGAGAAAAACAGATACTGTTTAACCGAAACAGTTAAACAAAAGATCATCAGACACTCGAGGCCGGTTAAAGGAAAGTCTTCTGCCTGTTAAAGTGTTTTTGCTGAAATGAGTATCTAAAGCTGTTTTTTTTTTTTTTTTAATTGTTTTGTAATAATGCGTGTATTTTGTGTTTATTTTACAGCACCACCCCCTCAAAATGTACAGCCTCCCGCTCCTAGTTCCTCTAGCCATGCACCTCCACCCTCCAGCTCGTCCCGGTATCGTGAGCGACGCGCTCGCAGAACGCATCGCAGTGGAGGAACCCGGGATGACCGCTACAGATCAGGTGAGCAAGAAGTCAGCGCCAAAATGTTCTTCATCCCACTTTGGTTTTCCCGCCACAGTCACACCCAGCAGTACAGCGCACTACAGCGTAGTTTTCAGAGCCGAAACAATCCGATATCAGTCTGTTTTTAAGCTCAGATCCTGGGCTGTTTCAAAGGGACCAATTAAAGAGCTGTGGGGAAAAAGTGTGTGAGCGAGGCAGACAGCAGTGCATTGCCGCAGCTGGGAAGCCCCCTCAGTGAGGACCCCTACTCTGAGGCAGCAGAGTGATGTCAGTGGCTGGCTACGTGTGACAAAGTTTTGAGGAGAGCAGGGGAATAACCAACACTACTGACTAACAGTGTGGCTGTGCGGCCAGTTTCATGATCATTACTGTGTAACTTGTCAAGACTGATGATCAATGGCCATGAGTACCATTCACAGAGAGTAATGTCTGCAGTCACAGCATTGTTACATGGTGAAAGATGTTGTTACATGTACTCTTAGGCCCCCTCCTCGATTCAGAGATGGCTGTTTCCTTTTCACATGAAGATGTGGCAAGAGAAGCACAAAGCACGTGTGGAGAACACAACTAGTGTTTGTTGACTGAGAGTCGGACTTTAAAAGCATCTCCCTGTGGGCTGACCCACACCCTGCTGGTTCACTTCTCAAAAAGCCTGTCAGCCTGTGCAGCATGCTAAATGCCAGGCTGACTAATCTAAAGTCTGTCTGTCAGACTGGAGTTTGGTGGAGGGTTGTCTAAAAATGTTTCAGCTTTATAGAAATCTGACCGGCACGGGCAACATACATTATTTTTGTTTAATCTGGTTGGAGCATTCAGAAGGATTAGAGCTTAAAAAAAAAACTCAGTAGAGGCTAAATTGAAATTGTGATAATAGGTCTATGTTAGGAAATAAATCTTTGTTTTGATGTTTCGCTGATGATATTGCATGATACATAAGAATTTCAATACTGGAAGTGCCAAAAAGCTATGTACATATTTGTGTCCTGGCTTAAAAATAGGTTGTTGTTATGTTGGTCAGGCTATGACTGTTGTACTTACTGTGAGTCAAGCTTGACAATAAAGCTCCCTTGTGTATTCAGTTACTGCTCTTTTATAAGACAGTAGTTTACAGTGTAGTGGGCAGTGAATTTAGATTTGAGACACATGCATTTATCAGTGCTATTGTCTGTGTCACAGTCACTTCTATGGTTCAAAACCCTTAATTTGGAAACCATATTTAGTGGAATGAAAATTGCTCCCAGAATTGTTGTGCTTTGTTCCACAATGGTTTCATATTCTCTAAAGTCTCCTACATATGAAATGAATTCTTGTACAAAGAATTGCAAAAACTGCAAAAGTGGTTAAATTGATAGATGTTGTGGGGAAAAATGTAACATAAAACCAAGTTGAATGGCAGATGGTATTCCTCAATTAATTTTATATTGCAGGATCAGAACAAAAAGGAGTGTCACAGTGGACAAGAAGTTCTTTTATATGTTGGAAAATATAGAATATGCAAATATATTGATGCGCTGAGGAAATGCAACACTACACACTTAATGTTTTCACAATGATGTTTATTAATCTAAAATATAAGAGGACCCATTCTTTCACAAATGTTTCTAGAGGCAGTCTCTGTGGCCAGGTTTTTTGGTTTTATAAACCTGTGGCAATGAGGCTGAAAACACCTGAATTCCAAGATTAAGACATTGTGCATTGTGCATATCCACATAGTGCATATTTAACTCTGAAGTTTGGAGAAAATCAACAAAAACAGTAGACGACAAATATACTTATTACTGGGAATAAGTTTCAGCACAGCATGTATAAAACAATATTTCTGTTCCTGACTTTTACCAAATGTCGGCTACACGACTAAGTGTACAGCCTTTCAATTCAGTTTTATTTATATAGCACCAATTCACAACAGCAGTTGTCTCAAGCACTTTATAAAGTAGCAACCCTACAATAATGGAGAGAAAACCCCAACAATAATAACTTGGTGACAGTGGTAAGGAAAAACTCCCTCTTAACAGGAAGAAGCCTGGAAAAGCCATACTCTGGGAGGTTTCTTCATGTTAAAAGGGAATCTGCCACAACCGGTTATAGGTGAGGGGAAGAAGAGTCGTGGTAGTGAGTTTATGGGGTGTATGCTGAAGCTAAATGCTAGTCTTGTCATGCTAACATGCTTACAGCAGCAATGCTAATAACTGATGTTTGCACGTTAATTAGCTTTCACACATTTTTGCTAATGTGCAATAAAACACAAGGTAAAGCTGAGCCCATCAGTTTTTAGGTACTTTGTTGTAATTTTGCACTAATGAAAAATCATCAAAAGTGTCAAATTTCACCCTGAGGCACATTGAGATCTCATGTTGACACATTTTACATAAAAAGAAAAGAAAAGGAAATTAAATAAAAATGCAAATGTGTGTCTGATGGTGGCATGAGGAAGAAAAGTAGATCACTAAAGTCAGTAGGTGTAGCCCTCTGGGGGACCAAGGATGACTATAGTAGGCTTATAATGGCAGTTCATCCAAAAACTGATGAAGAGTTTCTATCAGAACCAAAGTTATCATCCTACTCGATAGAGAAAATGAACTTGATGACCTCGAGTCATGTTGTTAGAAAATGGCAGGTCAGAGATTTCTAATTAGAAGAGTTATAACCTAAAAATAATGTGAGAATAGTAGAAACCCTGCAGCAGTGAGGAACAGAAAAAATAAAGTGGTTATAATTTTAACAGACTGCAGAGCAATTTAATTGCCTCTGGCTTCCCCGAATTATTACACCTCTTACACAGCCTGTCACTACGGAGTTCATTTAAATACACCGCTGACTGCTTTCTGGAGCTGCTCTCGCTATGATTGCACTTTATGTTTTATGTGCGCCATTTTAGGTTCAGATTAAGAAGATAAATAAAACACGGATGCATCAAAGATATAACTAAGTAAAGGTCCTCAGCTGCCCACATGTCATGTCAGTGTCGATTGGAACTGAAGTAAAACTCGTCACAAGCTGCCACACACGCCACTGTGCCTATCACCGTGGAAACCGCCCTCAACCTCCCGGGTATGTGCAAGGAGTCGGCTCTCCTGACGCTCCCGTGCGAGGATACGCAACAGCACATTATGAGAGAGAATGATTTAGCTGAGAACAATCTGTTAAGCAGAATTGCAGTTATGTAATTATGGTCCCCACTGCTGCTGTGAAATGAGCTGTGCTCTGTGATTTATTTAAATCTGTTGATGTTTCAACATAAATGTTGCCCTCCAGTCGATAGATGTGAAAATTCACTAAGCCGTCTTTTGTGGCGCGTGTTCTGTTACGTGGTCTGAGCGTGCGTCTGTTTACGCGGTGCCTTTTAATGCGCCTGTGGGTGTCATCAAGCGAAAGTATCTCTGCATTCATTACTGTGTGCATTTGCGCGTGTAGGCATGTGAGTGGGTTAATACAGAGTGGGCTTGGCTCTCTCCTCTCTGTGTGCCGTTTCAATGGGAAAACGCTGTCTTCCTGTAAGGATTTCTTCAGGCTTCTCACCTGTCACCATTCTTCATGTTTTAAACATGACTTATAGACATAACACTAAACTCCTGCTCTCATAAAAACGCTGTCATCAGCTAAAGCAAAGTAATGTTTTTCATCATTATTTTGCAAGCTTGCTTAGATTCTTCTCTTCTCCTTTTTTTCTTTATCGCGGGACTCCTAAAGTTGGTTACTGTGCCTTGAAATCTCATTTAGGGGGCTAGGCTCGTCGGTTGAGATCCCTATGGAAATAATTCAAACATATGAAAATGTTATTCACACAGCAGTGACTCTTTGAAGTAGTTCAATAAACTTTCGCATAAAGGAAAAGAAGAGGTTGGGATAACAAAAATCTCTCACTAATGGAAGAAAAAGACCATAAGTGGGGGCATTAAACAAAATGTACATTCTTGAGTCATGCTGAAAGAATGTTAACAGCTTTTTTTTTCTTTGAGGCCTTCCTTGTTTTGTTCCTCTGAATGAGAGCCAAAGCCACTGTAACTAATTTATACCTAAACTAAATGTGTTTCTGTCAATACAGATATCCATACGGAGGCAGTACAAGCTGCCTTGGCTAAACATAAGGAGGAGAAGATGGCGCTCCCCATGCCTACCAAACGGAGGTCCACATACGTGCAGTCACCCATCGAAACACGCACACCACCAGGTAGGACGTGTGAAGGTATAAAAGTTGGACCTTTTTAGTTGAGAATTGTGGACATTTACATTTTGTTTTCTTGCACGCAGACTCATCATCTGGCTCCGAAGATGAAACAGCCGTGCGCAGGCAGTCGTCAGTGGTTGCTCCCCAGCCTCAGGTCAACCCCAACCTGCAGAGCCCGGAGTCTTGGGTCAACCACATCGTCCAGGGCTCTTCCACCTCCTCCTCGGCCTCCTCCACCCTCTCACAGGAGGCCAAGCCTCAGAGCCAACCTCAGCCTCAGTACAAGCCGCAGTACCAGCCTCTTTATCAGCCTCACCACCAACCACAGTACCAACCTCAGCACCAGCCCCATGAGCAGACTCGCACTGCCGCAGTGACGGACATGCTGGCTCACAGTCGCATTGGTGAGACATGCGCGTGTATGGAGATTATTCTGTGCAGACGTTGTGCAAAAAATAGTAGACTCATTTATTTAAGCGGAGGAAAAGCAGCAGGTAAAAAGTTTAGATGATCTGATTGGTCAGTTTACGTAATGCTGCACAACTAGCTTCAATATAGCCTAATCCTGTAATGCGGAGTACATTAATCTACCAGCTATTGTTAGCTTGTGAGTGGTGTTTCACTGTCGTGTGTGAAGGTAATAATAGTCTGAACCTTTCTGTCATTTCTGCTCAGTCCTTTACTTTTAGACGAGATTCAGACTCACTAAAATCATGTTAAAAAAATCTACTGAAAATGATAGCTACAATACAGTGGTCCCATCAAAACATTGCTTTCCCTTACAGCCCACTCAGAGAACAGCGCACCTCCTCCAGATGTGACAGCTGTGGCCCCTCCGGCCAGAGGCTCGCGCGTGGACCTGCCCTCCAACGCTGTCGTCCGAGGAATGAGCCGGGGACAGAGCCGCTCGAGCATGATGGAGACAGCGGATGGTAATGGAGAACAGTTCATTTTTAACATTTTGTGTCTTTGAAAGAATATGATTTCTCTTTCTTCAAATAATTGTTAACTTCGAGCGGTGAGCTTTTTATTAATCAAGTTGTTTTTCTTCCCGATTTTTTTTTTCTTTTTCTTTTTTCACTCCGTCAAATGTTTTTTTTTTTTTTGACCGGCTGATAGGAAGAGGTAATATACAGAGTAAGGAAACTCCTTAATCTATAATGTCCATGGCCTTCTGTGTTTCTGACTCTCCCTGCTGTGTGTACGGAATGATTTTACAAGGAAATGAAACAAAAGCAACGTCTACACGCACAAAACGAATCCTCATGTGTGATCCCAAACCAAAAAAAAACCCTTTATCCCAGCTCTCACTCCGTTTTCCTTGTGTTGATGCCACCCACCCGTGCTGCTGCTGCTTTTCAGTCCGAACATATTTTACCATCGATTTGAAATGGCGTATTTGTGGTTAATTCAATTTTTAACTAAAATTTTACGGCATGAAAAACAGCAGACTATGTGATGGTAAGACGCTTAAACTAAGTTCTAATGTTCTGTCACTGTGTGTCAGAGCCGTGGGATGTGTGACTGTGTATTTATCCCTGCTGCTGCCCCTCTCCACCTTCACCCTGCCTGTAGGAGTTCCTGTAAGCAGCAGGGTCTCCACTAAGATTCAGCAGCTGCTGAACACCCTGAAGAGGCCAAAGAGGCCCCCGCTCAGTGACTTCTTCACCGATGACGCCGAGGAGATCGTAGAAGGTATGCTGCTGCACGAAACACGTCAAACTGTATACTGAAGTACCTATAAGGGTAGATTGTTTGACTTGCACAAACTACACATAGAAAAATTGGAATTTGTGCCCCTCCTTTCTCCAGCATTTTATAATAAATAAAGATGGTCAGATGTAGTGTTCCAAAAAGACATTTTTGATTCTATTTGAACACTTACCTGTTTTAGAAATGTGTATTTAGGTTTCTCTAACAAGCCAAAGGTCTTAAAAGTTATAACTAACTAGCATAGTTTCCATTTAGGGACAGGGTGAAATGGGATATTTTAGGGGCTACATATCAAAGATGTCTCCTAAATGCCACACATTCAGGTAGTTGGTCTAAAAGAAGACAACTCTAAGGATGCACGCAGTGAAAGCATGTATGCCGCTGCTTATGAACACTGCAATGGACCCAGAAATCACAGCTAATGCTAATTGTGGCAACTACTGCTGGTAAACAGAAACCTAGTTATTTACTAAACCACAAGTGCAACAACTAAACCGCATGTGGTGAGAACTGATTGTTTTATAAATGTCCCCAAATTTCTTTTGCAGGTTAAGAATTTACTTGTAGAGGTGTGTGGCCAGGCTAGAATTTACCGATGTTCTCTGAACGTCTCACATGTAGTGTTACTGAAAACTTCAAACTTAGCGGCTCGATGGTATAGTGGTGCACACATTCAACTAGCAAGCGACAATCCCCGGTTTCTCTCCCTGGAGGAGACAAAAATCCCTTTTGGGTTGCGCCAGGAAGGCCATCTGCTATAGTGACCCCTTGTGAATAAGGAAAGTAGCTCACAGAAAACTCAACACTGCACTCTGTCGGGTTCCCGGCAGAACAGATGAACAGACACATGCAGAGGCATACAGAGATTCCTGGATTTTTATTTATTTATTTATTTTTTTAGAGCGATTGCTTTTCTGAGTGTTCAAAAAACTTTTCTAATGCTTTACTGATTATGTTAAACAATTAATGAGGAAAAAGCTGTTTGTACTTGAAAATGTTAGTAAAAACACTAAATATGGATAATTAACAAATCAACTTAGCATCCATAATAGGTAATATGTTGTTAGTAAATTAAATAATGTATAAATGAACCATTTTTCCCAACCTGGTAACAGAAAAGTTCTTTGTATTTGCAAATCATTTTAAATAAGTGCCTTTATATGTGAGACTTTTAGGAATACACAAATTTGCATGATGCACAGCAAAACAGTG
>VURO01019145.1:0-13234 GCA_015108175.1 Pelvicachromis taeniatus
CTGAGAGGAGCAATGATGTTATGGATGAGCTTTTTAAAATCATGGCATGTCTCTTATTTGCCTAAAGGTGATCAAAGAGCCTCCTCCTCCACCTCCTCCTGAGCCTGTAAGTCAAAACACAAACACACACACACATACACACTTAATGCACGTAAATACCGACTAAGTAATAGTACCTCAAGACTTTCCTGCACCTTTTTTTCCTCTGTGAAAGAAAAACTCTTTTGTGTACCTCTGTTTAGGAGTCAGATGACGACGACGACGGTCTTCCCAAAAAGAAGTGGCCCACTGTGGATGCCTCATATTATGGAGGAAGAGGAATTGGGGGAATCAAGCGGATGGAGGTGTCAATATGATGCATTTACGCTGCTGAAATAAAATCACAATTAAATCTGTAGACAACAGATTACAGTGACAATTTCTGTTTTTGCTGTGTATGGTCTACTGTCTCGTAGGTGCGCTGGGGAGGGAAGGGTTCAACTGAGGAGGGGGCTAAGCTGGAAAAGCCAAAGAACGCTGTGGTGAAAATGCCGGAGCAGGAGTACGAACCCTATGAGCCAAAACCTAAGAAACCTCAGAACAAGAAGCCACCTCAGAGCCGGAAGTGGTACTCACCCATCCGGGTAAACAGTTTCACAGAATCAGCACACAATGGGACACTGTAGTGTAAAATACACCTACACACACTGTTATTCCATATGGATGCTTGTAGTGTTTGCATTTAGTTCAGGAATTCACGCTCACCACTCTTATATAAAAACCCTCCCTTTTTTAGGAAGTCAGAAATGTGCTTTGTTTACACTCTGACCACTTTGCATTTTTGAGTTTTCATCCACCGATCTTTTAAAGACGTGAGGGCAGCACAAATTTCCCAGCACATATGTATATAGCCAGAAGTTGAAAATTTCTGGCTATATACATGTAATTCGTTGATAGGTACCAACACATGTCCATAGTGAGACTGCCAGCAGAGCATAAATGCTGTATTACTCCTAAAATAAAACCAGCCTGTATGACGCCTTTCATACAGTAAGCGTACTGTTATCTGTACACACTGCTGCATTCATAATTCATTCACAACAGCCTAACAGCATGTACAGATGGTGAATGTGAACCCTGAACTGTGGGGAAATTTCTGTAAATTGATCACTGAATGTGGAAATTGGGCTGTGGCTGACCTCTGTGCAGCTCCATCTTTCTAAAACTTTGTTTTGATGTGTGAGTGTACTTCTGATTAGGATGTATGCCACCATCGCTTATTTGTCCAAGCAAATACATCAATTTTAGCTTTTTTTTTATTCGGTTAATCCAGAAGATTTTATCTCAAAACATTTGCCCTTTGGCGCTGTCAAATGTTAAAATGCTGTCTACAGTAAAATACACGCTGGATTCCTTCAGTTGTTTTAGCTGGCATCAGCTTGTTCCTGTCTCAGAGAAGTAATTGTTGGCAGATCATGTGTTTTATCATGCTTTATTAATTGCTTTATGTTGTTAAAGGTTAAAGCCTTCATGACCTGAGTTAACTAAAATATATCCAATAGTCTTTGTGACTAATCAGTGATTCAGCAGCTTTATCCAGAGAGGAAAGAACTAATCAGTCAAATCAGCTGCCGTGGTGTTTGTTTGGGATTAAAACCTGGTCTCGGCCTTGAAAAAGAACCACAGACCAAATGTTTGCTGATATAGAAAAGTCAGTATAAGCAGTCTTTCATTAGGTGATAGATTGCAGTGTGGAGAAGTGTGGCATTCACATCTGGCCAGTTGTTTCACTACTCGCTCCTCTCCTTCTTTTTCAGGGGAAACTGGATGCCATCTGGGCTCTGTTCCGCCGCGGGTATGACCAGGTCTCTCTGATGAGACCCCAGCCCGGTGATCATGTAAGTATCTCTATTTCATCAGATGTCTAATAATTCACCTGCAAGGTCAAACCTCCTTCACTGCTTTCCCTCCATCTTAAATTACAGGTCACATTTTTCTATGTTCTTTTCATGTATGTCATCTTGTTGAATTGGTTTTTTCACTGGACAGCGGGGATTCAAAAGTGAAAAAGATTTCTTTTTCATCCAATAATAAGATGAGTGACATAGAAATCAAGGCAGTTTTTCAGGAATAATGAACCCCTGATTTCAAAGCCTTGGTTTTTAAGCATCTCAATTCAAAACTGTAAATCGACTGAAACACTTGCTGATAGAATTAATTATCACTAGTTACCAAGGCAACTAAACACACATGCAAAGCCAGAGGTGAAAGAGATGAAAGAGAAGCACCCTAGCATAATGGGCAGGCATCAATGACAACAGCTACACCGTGCATTAAGTCGGATACAGCATAAAAGGAGGAGCTAGGGTGAAGTTGGGTTGCAAAACTACTTGCAGATCTGTGGGTAGTCATACGCAGCCTAGTTTAGCACGGCTCATATGAAGTTTGCCTGTTGGATTTGTAGACTGAACAAATCTGCCCATTCCATCATCACCACCCTGTCACGACAGATGGCTGCCCCTCCCTGAGCGTTGTTCTGCTGGAAGTTTCTTCCTGTTAAAAAGGAGTTTTTCCTTCCCACTGTTGCCAAGTGCTTGCTCAAAGGGCAATTGTTGTGTTTTCTCTCCATTATTGTAGGGTGTTTATCTTACAATATGAATCACCTTGAAGTGATTGTTATGTTTTTATTTGGTACTATATAAAGAAACTGTAATTGATTGTTGCAAAATTATGACATCACAACATTGTCACTGGTCAGCTGCAATAAAAGTTGAACCATTATATGATCCATCCATCCATACATTCGCAGCCACTTATCCTTTTCAGGGTCGCGGGGGGCGCTGGAGCCTATCCCAGCTATCTTAGGGCGAAAGGCGGGGTACACCCTGGACAGGTCGCCAGACTGTCGCAGGGCTAACAATTTATGATGTAGGAACAAATCTAACTCACTATTATCAGATGTATCCATTTACTTGCACAGCTTTGACCAAAAGCATATTGAGTGCCTAAGTTGAGCAGTGATCCATTACAGGCTGAGAAATGCTCTTTAAAGTACAAAACCCAACACTTTGTTTCAAAGTTCACAGATGAGCTGGACACTTTAAAACTTTAAAGTGTCCAGCTCATCTGTGCTGTTTGCTCACCCTGCCCTCCCTTCCACCATCTGGGAGTGCGCTTCATTCACTCCTGGTGTGGCTGTGCTGGCTGACACCTCAGCTAGCCCATTCCATGCTGTTGAGCTAGCCTCAATCTCACACCTGCTTCACATTATACGCCATAAATCGGATGTTAAGCCGAACCACAGCTCACATCCTTGTAGCTCAACGGGAGAGTTTTGTGATGTGTTCGTGCGCTGGTAAGCTGGTAAAAATTCTCTCTTCTTCAGCACAGATTAGCCACATGGTTTAGTTTTAACGCCTTTCTATCAAAAAGCCTTAGATAAGAGTTTGGGCTGAATGTTGAGAGAGGAAGTTCTCTAGGGATGCTTTAAATCCCTCCGACAATTTCAGCAAAGACTGTTTTAATGGTTAAATGTGTTGCATATTATTTTCAACTCTGTTGGTCTTAAGGGCCACTTTGTAATTCAATGATAGATCATAAATGTGTAGCACTGGGCTCAAATTCTCTATGGGTTGACTAAAAGACTTTCTGGTGACTTATACAGTTGTTAGCGTTTCCTTTTTCCCCTCCCTTGATTCTTCTCCACCTTTTTCCTTTTGTCAGTTGTTTCCGCCCTTTTTTTTTTTCTTCCTCCTCTCCATAGCTGACTCTCCTGCTGATCGGGACCCATCCAAAGCACTAGTTAAAATCCAGCCTTATTAGCAGAAAATTTCCAGTGATCTTCTTTAGCAGGAATTCTACATTTAAGATTGTTTTCTTGGCACCACGAACAGATACAGAGACAGAATTTGCAGCCAGATAAACATTCAGATTCCCTAAGACATAAAAAAGCCACCCTCAGCTTAGAATTCCATTTTCACCAAAGCAAACTTGGCACTTGGATAAAAAGACATCTCCTTAATGACAAATTTCTCTTACTCAGAAAAGCTTTTTTTAATGATGATTGCTCGGGCAAGCTCAACATGACGCAATGCCTAATTTGTCGAAGAAATCCTCTCTTTCCAACGATGTCGCCTCCACCAGTCATTTGTGGTTTGTAACAAAAGAGCAGGACTACAGGCCAGCATGCCGGCTCGTTTCCAGGCAGAATAATGTGTTTTTATTAAGGAGGAAACAGCAGAAACATGAGTGAGACACCTCATTCCTTTTTATGTTACCTGAAAGGCTGGTGGTTTTAAATTTCATTCTGAGGTTTTCAGATCCACAGTCTCATACTGCAAAGCTGGCACACATTCTAATCCATAAGAAAACTCTCTAAATGAGTTCAATCTGCATTCCTGCATGCATTTTTCTTTATGCTGATTGCAACAGCATGACTGTCACCCTGGGGACCAACGCCATCTGCAGATCTGTACAATGAACTCATTTTTATGTGGTTATGCAACTTCCTAGATTTTTTATGATGATAAAATAACCAAAATATTTTAATGATCAAGCAGTACATAAGCTGTTTCCTATTTCTTGTCAGAAAACTCACACTATGCTTGGTTGCTCCTTGGTTTATTTTCTGTCATTAAGACACAAATTCTAAACCCGTACGACGGCACTAACTGCACTGTAGACTGTACAGACAGATGTTTACAGTCCTTGCATGGCAATGGACCAGTCAAAAACTCTCTGACAAGAAAGAACTATTTATTATATCAAAACAAATATGAAAGCAAATGTGTATGATATGATAAAAAAAACTTTACCTTGCTACAAAAAAAAAACTCATTCATTTCAATTTTATTCATACAGCACCAAATAAGAACAACAGTCGCCTCAAAGCCCTTTATATTGTAAGGTAGACCCTACAGTAAAAACCAACAATCATATGACCCCCTATGAGCAAGCGCTTTGGTGACAGTGGGAAGGAAAAACGCCCGTTAAACAGGAAGACACCTTCAGTGATGATCAAGGATGACGATTCAATTCAAGTCAGTTTTATTTATACAGCACCAAATCACAACAACCATCACCTCGAAGCGCTTTATATTGTATGGTAGACCCTACAATAATACATACAGAGAAAAGAACAATTGTATAACTCTCTATGAGCAAGCACTTTGGTGAAAGTGAGAAGGAAAAACTCCCTTTTAACAGGAAGAAACCTCCAGCAGAACCAGGTTTGGGGAGCGGCGGTCATCTGCCACGACCACGCGAGATAACAACACTTTAAAAATAATTTTTCCAGCAAGGACAATAACACCAAACATGATAGTGCTTTTTAATATAGGATGATGGATGCATGGTAATGAGTGCAAAAGGCTTGGATTGACTGACCTGACTAAACTTAGATCTTTAGGTAAGGAAAAAAATACCCAAAACAGCATCTGTTCTGCTGGTGGAACGGCTGGTCCTAAAAGAAGATGCCGTACAAATTGGCAAGTGGGTGATACCAGAGCCACATTTGTGATTCAGATGAGCTGTCGAGGGTTAAAGTGAGGAAGTGTATAGGTGTGTTTGTGCTCCTAAACTAAATACACTTACTGTTCACTATGTTTTTAAGCATTTTATTCAATTGGTATTTGATTTTTTTTTCAAGTATAACAGACATTTATGTTTCTCAAATCATCAGAAATAACAGATAAATGACTTGCTGTCAAATGCAGTAGTGTTGATTTTAGGGATGCATTTTCATCCCTAAAGGTCTGTTGTAAACCATGGAAAAATACTGCAGCGGGCAGTGTGTGAGGATGTGTGTGTGTTCTTGAAGAGTTACAAGAAAAGTTTCTACACTGGAGAGAAGAGTTAGTCATTATGCAATTGTGTGTCACCAAACCACATCCATTACACTGACGTCAGAGTGTACAGTATGAAGCAGAGCTAGTCCACACTGACTAGCCCGCTCTGTCTTTCACTGACATTAACGCGAAGCTCCACTGGGAGCCATTTAGCTGGCTGAAGGGCATGAGGTAATACCTTTAGCAGATGTCTGCCAGGCCTGTCTTCAGAAGCCAACTGCCTGAATCTCTCTCTCTCGCACACATATACACACTCACACACATACATTTTGTGATGTCGTAGACAATTTAATGACCTTGGTAAGACTGTAGACAGTGGTGGAGGTCAGTGAAAAAGACCCAGTGAGTGTGGCTTTCTTTAATCCAGGAAAATGTTGAGAGGTTCAAACCACAGCTGGGTGCTAACAGAATGATGTTCATCCAGCAAAGCTGGATTAAGGATAAACAAATTGAAACAAAATCCACATACAATTGAAGTCAGCGTTTCTTAGTTAAGTACTAATCTCAGCCTCCCACAGTGTAATTAGGGTGATACCTGTTTTGAGGATTTTATTATTTTTCAAACACCTTTAAAAAAAAGTTCTCAAGGCTTCTTGAAAGACATTCAAAGTAATTTTTTGGGTGTTGGCTGCATTTTTTCTGTTCTCTGTTAAGATCATCCCACACTGCTTCATTGAGGTTTTTGCTCTGGGGAAGCCAATCCACAACTGGATTGGCTTCCCTATTGTGTTTCTTTTTCAGTCCCGATGTGCTTTCATTGAATTGATAGTGTATTTGAGATCATCGTTGTGCTGAAAAATAAATCCATTGCCAATCAAACACTTTCTTGATATTGCATGGTGGATCAAACCCTAATGGTAGCCTTGACCATGACTACATGTCTGCACTAAGTTGTTGTAGTGAGATTGGCTAGTTAGATATTTGCTAGATCAGCTGAAGCAGCTGAACAGGTGTACCTAACAAAGTGGCTGATGAGTGTATGTATCTGTTACTGAAAGAGACAATGCTTATCTGCATCCTACATTTTAAATATATGTACCTTATTTTGTCTAACATCTAAAGTATCCCTTAGCTTACTCTGATGAACGTCAACATCAGTGCCAGAGTGGAGTCTGGAGCGGTTGGTTGGCTTGAATAAAGGGAAAAAACTTCAGAATGGGAAATTCTCTCAGTTCAGTTTGGATTATTCTGTCTGTTTCTTCTTCTCTGGCTATTTTTCTCTATCTGTGTCTCACTTTTTCTCACTGCCGCACTTTATCTGCAACACTGTCACATTATATTAACATTAAATAATCAAAATTCATCTTCTCTTGTGCCTAAGACCTTTTTCATTCCAGTTTTACAAGTGACATCATTTCCCATTCCTTCATTTTCCACTATGTAAAACCAGGGACCTGCGGCTCAAGTCGCTGATACTGCTTATTAGCAGATTAACATTACTTCATTCCACCCTGACTGCCAACCACATGCAGCTATGCAGCGGGTAGAGTTTCGTTGGTAACAGTGACCTCTGTGAACTCGCTGAAACCAGTGGTTGGCGTAACATTTTATGAGTAGCTCAAAAGCAAAATGTGATTTCTGTCGAAATACATTTGTTGCTTTTACAGAGTGATAAGTCAACCTATTAAAATAGTCCAGCTTGACTGCTAACTTTTACCACCTCTGGCACAGTTCAGCCCCAGCTTCTAACCCTAATCTTCTCTCTCCGTATGGACCGTCGGCAATCGGACCTACAGGTCTCGGTACAGAACATTGGACTAGCGGGGATAATTTGGAGTGAGGACGTAAAATCTGGGATTTAAGTATAATCTGGAACACCAGCTGGTCACACACACAGACTGGCACACACAAGCATACAAAGAGCAGTGACTGTACCATGGCCTGAGCTTGGATGCCTTCTTAGCCCAGATGTAGGCCTACTTTAGATTAGACACTTGGGCTTTTTTTTTCCTTCCAGATTTTCTTTTTAATCCAAAACAACTCTCATGTATAGATTATGTATTACATATTGCATCAGATGTTTTTCATCTGTAGTATTTTCCATGTTATCATTTTTAAAAATACCTCTTTTTAACAACACATACTCTGTGTCTCAATTCTGATGATTCATTTAGTACTTTTCCATGTAGTACACTATTAATTTATTTGTGCAGTGCTTGAATTTTGGCAAGGTAGTTTGATTATTGGAAATGAGTACAGCAGCACTGAACTATAAATGCCATGCAGTTGCTGCATTTTCTGAACATAAGATATATTATATTTTTCTATCCTGAAGATGAGAATGTAACATGCATTAACGCAAAAAAAACCCATGTCACATACCATCAGTGACTGAAAAGTACTTCTGTTGCTATGCTACAGTGATCCTAGGGATGGGGACTGCTCCAAGATCATATTTACCCCAAATTAACTGCAAAATGACAAAGGTCCTTTGAAACCAGTTGAGTCTATCCCGTATTGCAAAAAGATGCAGATGAGTTGATCTCATTGGTACTGACATACTGGCAGAGATTGATTGTAACCATGTTGGCAGTATGTCTGAGAATGATTGCAGTGAGTCTTAGTTGAACTGATTGTTTGGAGATGGATTATCTCCTCAAGGTAACCTGATCAGTTGCCTTGTAATCAAAATGTCTCAGAAGTTTAGAGCGTTCCATCTTTAACCTCTGTGCGATCTGATGGTCACCACAACAACTTGCAGTCGGTCTCAGAGAGCAAAACAAAATGCCAACCACCAACTTTTCAAAGTCATGAAGAGGTTACTGTCCTATTTTTACTCTTTATTTCATGCAGCTGTGGTTTTCAGTGTGAATGCATGTATGCACAAAAAATAGAAGGGTAAATAATACAATTTGTGCGATTTTAGGCAAGGGTATGAGTCTGCAGCTAAATGTTCTGTGAGTGTGGTCATATGCATAATGGTGGTTTTAGTTAACATGCTGATATGTTGATGTTTGGTTTACATTCAAAGCCCTGTTCAATGCCCTGTTAGCATGCTAGCAGGTAAAAAAAAAAAAAGTTACGTGTATTCTCTGCATGACTGTATTTGCAAAATGTCTTTGTATCATCATCCAAGACAGAAAGAACATTTCAAGGCAAGCCTTATTACAGCAAGTTAGAAAACGCTAATGTTTCATTATAAACATGCTAGGTGCCATTAGATATCATTCATCACCGTGAATATTTGCTAATACTTCAGTCTGGACTACATTTGGAGTCCAATCAACATGAATGAGTTAAAAACAAGATTATTTGATTCAAAAGCTTTTTTTAATCCCAATTTTCTTTCGTTTCCTTTAGGGTCGATGCATCAATTTCACAAGAGTGAAAGAGGAGTCAGCAGCAGCCAAGGCCCCACCTCGTACCCCTATCCACACCCCTTCGGCACCGCCACCAGACTACCGCCCCATGACTCGTACTACCCCACCATCTTCCACTTCTACTAGCCCCCTTGCCAGATCTCCGCCATCAGGCCAGGTACCCCCAGGACCACCGCCATCGCGCACTCCCCCAGGGCTTCCCTGTCCACCGCCATCGCGTCCTCCCCCAAGCCTTCGACCCTAAATTGCAGAGACAAACTCCTCCCACCTTACCAATGCACCTGCTTTGATATCACATTGATATTACCGTCCTGTTGACTAGTTCTTTCACTTTGAAGGTTGTGGTCCTCACTGCCAAAGGTACTCCTGCTATAAGCCAAAGATCAGTAGTATATCGAATGCCAATTGTTCTGTGTTCCACATCTGGTATGGGATAGCATATCAAGTGAAACTGTTAGATGACAAGTAAGTCATTTTTATACAGGATAGAGGATCTCTGTTCTGTGTATAGTTTTTTTTGTGGCAACCTAAGATTGAACCTCCAAAAAACCCAAACGTGTATAGTCGTGTGAAAAAGAAAGTTTTCACAGGACTGTGCAGTTCTGTGAAAAACAAAGTAGACCCCAGGATTGTAGAAACACCATTAGCAGCAATAACTTGGAAAAATGGATGGATGGATGTTTATGGCATTGCTTCAGTTCATTGAAGTTTGCTGGCATTTGTAGTTCAGTTCTTTGAGGTCCTGCCATTGCAGCACCTTCATTATGTTATTTTTTTAGCCATTCTGTTGTAGTTACTGTGCTTGAGATCATTGGTCTGTTGTTTGTTCCAGTTTCAACCGAGATTTAGCCATTGGATAGTTAGTGTCACATTCAAATTTTGAACGCTTTGGGATAGAGAGGAATTCATGACTCAATGACTACAAGCTGTCCAGGTCTTGTTGCTACAAAAACAAGTTAAAAGCATTACCCCTCCGCCACCGTGTTTGACAGTTGGTATTAGGGGGTTTATGTTTATATGCTTTATATGCTCCACTTTGGTTTTATCTGTCCAAAGGACGCTGTTCTTCCAGAAGACTTGTGATTTGTTCAAATACAACTTTACAAATCTTAGCCCTGCTGTCATGTTCTCTTTAGAGAAAAGAGGCTTTCTGCTGCCAAAATTTCTAATCAAGCCATGCTAGTTCAGTTTTTTGTTATTTTACTGTCATGAACTTTAGTATTTATCATATTAACTGAGGCCTGTCAGGTCTGAGAAGTAGCTCTTGGGATTGTTGCTGTTTCCATGAGCATTGCATGGTCTGGCATTAACATGACTTTTCTGCGATGTCTTCTCCTGAGAAGATTGTGGGATTGTGTTATAACACACACGGCAGAGTTGCAAACTGCCAAAACTTTTGCTTTCATATAAGTGGTCACATTTGCTCATGATCACTGAATCAAGTGCATTTCATTAGCAGCAACTTGTTTCTACTTACTTTATTAACTCCAGTAAGGATATAAGTAGTTTTTCACAGAGCTGATTAGAGTCCTGGTAGAACTTTCTTTTACCAGAAATAGTCAAAAGAATATGTGACTATTTGCTGAAAAAAGTTTTGCATAGTAGTTCAACTTAATATTCTGTCTCATATAAAATGAATGGGGTGATTTGGGAAAGTATTTTACTTTGCATTTGTGAAATCAGGGAGGATTGTTGCTGGACAGCAAAGCACGTGGGAACGGAAAAGTCCAAAAAAAAAAAGATCACTGCAATGGATGAAAGTTGTTTGTTGTCTCTATCAACTACTGAGTTAGGCCTTTGTTAATGAGTAATAAGATGAAAAGTATGATGTAAGTTAAACTCAAAGTAACTGTGTTAAGCACTAGGTAGAATGAATTGGCTTATTTCTCCATTGCTGTGTGACCAATGAAGGGTTTTTAAGAACTGGATTTCCAAGTAATCTTAGATGATCATATTTTTAATGGTGTTACGTAACTGACAAGAAACATATGTTTTTGTTCTAAATTTCTCCAAAAAGATTTGCAATTTGATGATGTTTTGTTATCCAACAACAATGTACTAAAGTAACAAATCCCGACTATATAATTCAGAGATGATCCACTTATACAATTTTGTGACAGGGAAGTGTACAGAGGTTATGTGGACGGTGTGTTTTTACAGTATATGTTTGAGATACGTTTTAAATGCTTTGTTGGTTGATATCTTGAGGCTTTGGAATTTGTCCTTAACCACATTTTCATGTAGTTGATTTTAGGTTACAGCAATTTATGTTTTTTGGGGGGATTTTTTGGTTTGTTTTGGTTTTGTTTTTTTTGTACCTGCGCACATAGACTGCTGGGAAATTACAATGTGTATTTGCTTTTTTTAGCAGTGAAGCTGATGAAATCGAGCATTCAAAAATCAGGTTCATGTCTCTCCTCACATTTTTATACACAATGCTGATACTGTACTTTAATACCATTATGTGTATTGTATGTCTTCAGTTATATCATCACCGGTCACATTGCAACTGCAGGGCAGTTCAAAGCGCATCTAATTTATTTTACTCCCCGACAGAAATATAGGAGAGTACTTGAATATTGACAAGGTGTCCAATCACCGAGATGAACACTGTGTGCACAGTTAGGAAACCATTTAAAGGTCATTTTAGGCCTACCAGCGTTTATCAACCCATTAGCTACACAAATATTAGCATTTTGGTAAATCTGAAAAAGATTTGGTCAACATTAGAAAATGGCTCTAGGTAGCAGATAAAATGAAAAAAAAAATTAGCCTAGCATTAACTCGATTAAATTGAGAAAAAATAAGGTACAAAACCTACCAAAAATGAGCAAAAACAATTAGACTTCTTGGTTTAGGAAGAGGTTGAAACTGCTGGTATTCCTCCTATATCCAATGCCCTTTTAAGTTTTCTTCTTCTTCTTCATCTTCATCTTTTTTTTTACACTTACAATTTCAATATACGTCATTCACTTATGTCTTGTACCGTTGTGTTGCTACATGCATTGGTAATCAGCTGAAAAACTCCAGTTAGCTCACTGTAGTTCATACCTTTAATGTCAGCATGCTAAATCAAACCAGTTGGTTTGTTGTAATGTCCATAAACAAGATATGACATTAGCAAGACAAACACATGCTTTGCTAGCAGTTTCTAGCAACATATTTGGCTGCATTGCCTGTAGCTTGGAGGGCCTGCGTGGCCCTACAGGGTATCAGTACATACACCAGGGAAGAGGATGAAAATGGAGATTATACCACCAGCCTCCCTCTTTTCTAAGGCTCCATGTGATATCTTGATATGGATTACTGTTAAACACCAGCATAATTTTAGTAATGTTAAAACAGTTCACCATAATTTTCTAAAATTGGGGCTCTGTTACCTTTTTGTTTTTATGTGCCACTGCAAAAAATAAGATTCTGCCTTAGAGATGTTAATTGTTTACAGACTCTCAAACCTTGTGCTTTATTAACAGCTGGAGCATTATTAAATTACCGTTTTTTTTGAGGGGGGGTTTACGTCTTGCAGACTGGGTATATTTTTTATATTCTGCTAATTGAGTTCAACTGTAATAAGAAATAAGAAATGCAGCATACGAGTATAAACAGCAGTACTGAAGCAAATATGAAAGACGTATATGATTTTCTATTGTTTGATGTGATTTTTTTAACAGTATCAATAAAGGTTGACTCCTAAGCTTCTAAAGAAAGTTTCATCTTTGTGATGTTTGTTGGATTCATATAAATGCCTTTGTTACTTATTTTCTTTTCAGCGTTGATTTGGACAGTTTCATATTGTCCCAGCTGACTCCCCACATTTCATTTTCACTTCACTCATAGGCGCAAGAAATGTTTATTTGCCAATCAGTTGACATGTTGTCGCTGGCTATTCCTTGTAATTGCTTTGGTCATTTGCAGATGGATGAGTTTGCGCCTCTCTGTAGAACATTTGCCTTCAAAATAAAAACTAATGCATTACCACTAAAACCAACATCTTGTAAAAGGCAAACATTATCTGTTTCTCCTTTCTCTGTTTGCATTTTTTGAACAGTTTCTCTATTTCTCAGTGAAACCAATCTCACCTAGTGACAA
>VURO01019145.1:18795-31406 GCA_015108175.1 Pelvicachromis taeniatus
TTTTTTTTTTTTTTTTTTTTTTTTTTTTTTTTTTTTTTTTTTTTTTTTTTTTTTTTTTTTTTTTTTTTTTTTGTTTTTTTTTTTTTTTTTTTTTTTTTTTTTTTTTGTTTTGTTTTTTTTTTTTGTTTTTTTTTTTTTTTTGGTTTTTTTGGTTTTTGGGGGTGTTTGGGGTGGGTGGGTGGGGGGGGGGGGGGGGGGGGTCAAAACTAATCTACTAATCTATTCTCAAAAGTTGTTTTCTTAAAGGTCTCCGACCAGTGGTGGAAGGATCACAAATACATGATATCAAAGTTAAAGGTCCAGAAATGTTACTAGAACAAATAGAGCAGAATGAAGTCTGCAACCTGCAGTATTACTTTAATATTATTATGTTATGTATCAATAGTGTAAAATAAACAATAATGATATACAAGAAGAAAAAAGAGTCAAATCGAAACACTTGAATAAAATACTTTCAAATCTGGATTTAAGTGCAGTAATTTAGTAAATGTATTCACAGCAATGCATGTGCAAAGGCCTGATTTTCAGCTGTTAAATGTGATATTTAGGTCTATTAACACATAGTGAGTGAGAAAGGTGACTGAAGAAGAAATACTCAATGCAATACTCAATAAGTAACTGAATAAATGAATGTACACCCACTGTGACCTCCACATCCTAATAAATGCTTGACATCATTGGAAGGAACAGCAGATGAGTTCATGTATAAAGACACAGGAGACACATCCAGAGACGAGGGGAGCATGATGTGACCAAACTCCGGGACCAGAGACAATTCTCACAGTTACACAGCATTTACCTCAGCCAGCTGCACAGCCGGGACACACACAGGCTTGCTCGGTTCTCATGCTTCAAATGCACTCATGTGCAAACTCACTTTTCCATATTTTCTGTACTGGAAGCCCGGTTTGCACAAATCCCCACATTCTATTATCATGCCCCTAGAAAGTAAATGGAGAAGTCGCTGCCAGACATTTAACTGCTGTAATCAGTGCTGATATAATAAAGTGTCTCGGGTTTCTGGCCATGTTTAAACAACAGTGTTTTGGTTGCAACCATCTCAGCATCTTTTCTTTTTCTTTCTCCTGACATGAAAAGTATTTTTTTAAGTATAAAATCATCAGGTAAACACCTGGATTTAACAAAGCAAATAGGTAAGCACTTTCCACTGGGTAATTACTGCAGTTGCCAACAGGCTATTTAACCCTGTGATGCAGCGAGAAGCCTCTCATCTCTTAAACAACCTTGTCGACGACATATTCTGTGTTCGTGGAAAACTTTTGTTTTTTTCAGAAGGATCAAATTATTAGCATGAATCAAGCAAAGAAAACAACTAATTAGATTGTTGAAACTACTAAAACCAGATTAAGAACAACCCAACACACTATGAATGGCAGAAAGAAATGTGGTGAACCATCACATTCAGTGAGAAAGTAAAAGCAAACGATTAGGACTAAACAGCTGTGTAGCCTTAAGAAAACCACTTCTCAGTGAGGCCAATCAGAAAAAAAACAGGCCTCAGATTGCTAGGGAGCATAAAGATTAGTGTCTGAAGCAATGAACAAAAAGGTCATGTGATCTGGCGAGTCCAGATTTACCCTGTTCCTGGGTAGGAAAAGAGTGACGTCCATTGCTTAGCTTATATAAACCAATGAAGGCGTCGTTATGATCCGGGGTTTTTTTTTTCTGCATCTAATTTAACACTTCACTTGAACATCAAACTGCTGAAATACCTACATCCTTTTTCTGTGAAAGGAGTTTGACTCATTTTTAGTCAGATATGAAAATGTGGAACGAACCATGTCAATAATGAGCAAATGGAGAAACACACATACTGGTTCTCCTCCAAATTCGCAGTGACAATCAGATGTCATCACAAACCACAGAAGGACAAAAACACACAGCAGGGGCAAAACGATAGGACATAATCTTTCCTCATAAATTGTCATGTTCCCATTATCCTGCCATGTCACGCGGTTTGGATGTAGCAATATATAGGCCAGCAGTAATTGTGCATGATTAGGGGTGTGTGTGTGTGTGCATGTTACTGAGCTTCTACTGTCACAGCCAAATATTTATTTGGTTTGTCTCAAAGAAAATAACTGTGATTAACGGTGATTTCTGACGTATCTGTGTCATTATGCCACAATATAAAGTGTTATTTAAATGGCTCTTAAAATATAATTACAAAGTGCCCCAAATTGATAATGAGAGAGTATGGTACAGCACAAGACATACAAGTTTAAGAGAAGCGTAAACACATAATTTAATTGATTTATTTATGTATTGTTTGCTGTTTTGCTGGTGGGCTGCTTATTTTTTGCATCAATATGCTTAAAGCTGCTCTTTCAGTGACTCAGACCCAGAAGACAAAAACTTACATAGAATTATTTGAATTTTGCAAATATCTTCAGTGATTTGCAGCTACTGAAATTTTGTAACTGTAACAGCAGAACATTTTTAAAAGAAAACAAGATGACCATGTTTCAGTTTCAGTTTCTCTGTGGGGGAGGGGTCTCTTTTCAAACCACACTGAAATGAGAGACTTCCTGCAAATTATGGAAAGATTCAATTCAATATTATCTCTATGGCAGCAAATCACAGCAATAGTCGCCTCAAGGTGCTTTATATTGTAAGGTAACAACACTACAATAATACAGAGAGAACCCCAACAATCAGATGACCTCCTATGAGAAAGCGCTTTGGCGACAGTGGGAAGGAAAAACTCTTTTTTAACAGGAAGAACTTGGTTCAGGGAGGGGCATGGACATGAGGAGAGGAAGATGGGATAAAGACAAACTGTGAAGGAGAGCCTAATTTAATCATTAGTTATTATTAATAAATGCACAGTGGTGTATAAACACATAGAGAGTGATAAAGGTGAGTGAAGTACATCATGAAAAGCTCCCATCAACCTAGGGCTATTGAAGCACAATTAAGGGGGGGGGAGGCTTAAGGTCCCCTGGAGACACTGTTCTCCAGTGTCTTTATCCACCAGAAGCTCAGATTTTTCATTTGCAGTGGTGAAATGTTGCTCATTTTGCTCCAGTGTGATTTTAAGGTGGACGCTTTGGCTTCTTTCAGCTCTCGGTTAAGAGTCTCTACCCTCGTGTCATGAACGGCCTTGTTGGAGCAGAGCTGGGATTTAAGATCACTGATTTCCATGTTCAGTGTCTCCTGGTCCTGCTTATGTTTAACCGCCTGTTCTTTGAGTTGGTTTTGAGTTTTTAGGAGCTGTTGTTGCTGGAGCATCTCTATCTGCTCTTCTGGAGTCCTGTATTGGACCTCAAATTGAGCCTCTTTCAGGCCTACAGAGTCTATGTGTGAAGAGTGATTTGGTTAGAAGAATCCCCCCACTGCTCTGTGGTAGGGACGCCGACCTCTTTGTGCAGGACACAGATCATGTCATCCAGTATGACAACTGCTTGGTTGTCCTTCATGCTGTTTTGCTGTTATCAGGCTTATTACTAGAAGCCTCCTCCACCTGGTCTATGAGTTTTGTAGTAGTTTAACTGTGCATGAAGCTTGTTCACTTTAGACTGGTAATGAGAAGCTCTCTTATTAGCAGCTACCAGTTTCCAATAAAGATCGTTCTGGTTTTGGGAGCTTGCAGTTGATGTCTGAGAGCAGCAATCTCCCCCCATGGATTAAACTGGAGTCTGTCCTGATGGGGTCTAAATCTGGGATTGGGCTGATGTTGCCAAGTTCCTCCATTGGGCCCAGAGTTTTGTCCACTGGGGTTATTCACATTTCCCTCTGTCACTGAAATAGTGAGGGATTCTAGGTTTTCCCTTTCAAAAGTTGCTTCAGTGTTTTCTGGCATTTCTTCATTTCTCGGGTTTGTTCCATCAGCCGTGTTGTTTTGGGCTTCTAGAAGAGCCCGAGCATATGCTCGAGTAATCGGTCTTCTGGGTTCTTCAGCCACTCTTTTCTGTTTTTGCCCCTCTTTTTTCTTGGGTTTCACGACCACTTCTGTTTGAGCTTGTGCCACAGGACATGTTTCAGAATTTGGTGTTTTGGGTTTTTAAAGCTCATTTTTTGATCTTTACAAAATTGTTATTTTTTGGTCTGACGACTGTTTCCGTTTGTGCTTCTGCTATTTTAGATGCTTCAGCGTTTGCGTCTGCGTTTCTCTGCGTCTGCCTTATCTTTGTTTTAACAGCCAGGTTGATTTGTGTTTCTGCCATCAGAGAATTTCTCATCTCTATATGCATTTCTAATGACATGCAGGCTTTGTACCTTTAAAGTGCTGTGATTGGATACATTTCACATTTAAAGGTACTCGACCAGAATTGCAGTAAAAAAAAATAAAACAAAACATATGTTTTAATAAATGGTTGTTAAAAAAAAAAAAAAACCTAGCCAAAGTAGAAGACGACTGCTTAGTGGAAAAGTATTAGACATTCTCACTCATAATGTAACCAGCATATTTTACTGAATGTCTGTAGGCAGTGGGATCTTGGTGGTTGTTCTTACACTTATTATCATATCCAATGTGGAAAAGTCTGTATAGATTTAGCGTAATATATTAATCATTCATTTGAACAAGTATGCAAACTAAATATCACAAGAGAACTTATGAGGCCACAAACACTGACGAGGTCCAGTTCAAAGACACAGGTTTAGCAGAGGTGAAGCCTAGAGGTCATCTGGCAGCTACGCCCATGTATGACAGCACCCACCTGTCATAAAGAGCAGGCTTTCCATGCCTGACTCTGCATAACAATATGCATCAAAGCATTTTAAATGAAGGGTCATCTAAAGAAATCATACTGTGCACAGTGGTTATGAAGGGGAAAAATAAATAAATAAATAAAAGCCAGTCACTATGAGTAAGTAAAATTTGGCTAACGGCAAATCTAACTTGATAATAAATGTATAACATTGTACAAATTATTACAGAAAAACTTGAAAGGTCTACCATTTGTACCAGAAGAGAGTTTCGTAAATGCATGCATCTTTTTCTTCCTTTTTTCTATCACAATTATCACGAGTACCAGGCTATCATGGCACCCTAGTCCACTTTAAAGACATCAGTGCAATGACTGACTAACTTCAAAAACTCAAAGTTACACAACGTGAGGTTCTTAAATATTAGAGAGAAACATATCTGTTTTTAATTTTTCAGAAAATAAATCAAACCCTTCAGACTACCAGTCAAAGGTCTGGGAAAATCTTCCTCTGATAGAACTCATATGATCATCTAATACCCTGTGGCTCCATGGGAGATTCACCTAAGCTGCAGTCGGGTACAGTCAGAGCTCTGACAGAGTCTACTGATTAAAGCAGATCTGGTTTATTGGCTGTCTGGTCAGTGTGTTGATTCTGCAAACATAGTGCGCCTAATTGGCTTTACAAACATGTCTACTCGTGTGCAGCTGTCCGTGTCCTTATGTGTTCTGTATATGTGGATGGAGTGTATATCCAGCACTCCATCTGCTGCCGTCTCACTTCACCTGGGCCTCTGATGTTGGTCACTGCAGAGTTTTCTTTAAAAAATCCCATTAAGAAGATAGAAAGAAACACATTTTCACTTTAAAAATGATCACACTGACATGGAAACATTAACTTAGCTCCATGAATCCCATAAACATCACTGATTCCCAGCAGTTAAAGGATGCTTACTGGGCGAGACGTCTATACGTGCAGGTGACATAAACTGTCAGAAATTGACCTGGCAATGCAGATAACCACACATGATGCTCCTTTTCATGTAGCTTTTTTGTGTCTTTGTGACTTCTTTGCATCATTTTGGTAGATATTCTCTTTTGAGGTCATTTTGAGTACACTCACTGACCACTTTGCTTTGCCTTCAAAGCAAATTCTTAATGACATGGATGCACGTTCATTTTAATCCTTATCGACTTGATAGCAATTGCTACAGATCAGATTTATCGGCTGTACATGAAACCTTCTTTTTTCACCACATCCCTAATGTGCTTGAGTTGATCAAGATCCGGTGACTGTGGAGATCCATTTGAGTACAGTGGCGTGGTGTGTTATCCTGCTGGAAGCAGCCATCAGAAGATGGGTAGACTGTGATCCTAAAGGGATCAGCATGATCAGCAACAATACTCAGGTAGGCCGTGATGTTGAAACAATCGGTAATAAGAAACTGTCTCCCCCACCACCCCACCACAACAATACGTAAATGTTGACACGAGCTGGGATGGATCCATGCTTTCATGCTGCTGATGCCAAATATTTTTTCCATTTGAAGCAATCTGGCTGTTTCACTCAGAGAAGTGCAGCTCACTGGATATTTACACTCTGTCTTTCAACTCTAGAGATGTGGGAAAATCCCAACGCATCAGCAGTTTCTGAAATACTCGGACAAACTTCAGCAGGCCATGTTGACCACAACTGCTGCATGTCTAAAAGCGTTGACTTGCTGCCACGTGATTGGCCGATTAGATATCTAGTGTATTAGGTATGAGCAGCTCGACAGGTGTACCTAATAAAGCGAGTATGTTTGTGATTGTTTGAATTTGGATGTAGACATTTTGCATTTCTTCGCAGACTTTTTGAATACACTTTGTATGTTTGGCCGTTTTGTGGATATTTACAGACGCAGAATGTTTTTACGTATGTTTTTTGTCACCTTGAGTCTCTCCTTTGTGCTCTCTGGTTAGTTTTGTGTGTGTGTGGACATCCTCTATTCTTATATTTCTGTGGCCATGTGTTGTCTGATGGTGGTTGCTTGCAGTCTTCGAGGGTTGCTTATATCATCTGCTTGTGGTCATTTTGTGATGGGTTTTTTTTTTTTTTTTTTTAATTTATGTCGCTCTCTTTCTACATGCCTACCTGCTGTTTTTAATTGACTTTCCAACAGTGGACCAGATCCCCTAGACCCATGGCGCCTATGATGACCCATTCAATAATCCTTCCATGCTTCCCACAGCGCTAAGCTTTGGAAACCTGTCTCATCTTGTAACACCTTTCGCTGACTCTGCTCCAAGTGGGTGCTGTGACGTGTCTGTCAGGCCATGGGGTGACCGGGTTCACAGTAGTAGTTTACTGTAGAAAGTATTAGGTGAGTCACGCACATAACATAGAATTAGAGAAGGTTTAGGCGTGAACTGTGTGTGCAAGGTGAGCGTTAGGTAAGTGGATGAGGGTCCAGTTAAAGAGGGATTTGATTTAAAACCTCCAATACCGAGTCCCAAAAACACACACACACACACACACACACACACACACACACACACACACACACACACACACACACACACACACACACACACACACACACACACACAGCATTCAGTGAGTTGCATTTAGTGTATATCATGTACTCACTCACTCCTGCTCTTCCTGATTTTCTAGACAGTGTACTACATTTAGTGGAAAAGTCACAATAATTACTGTAAAATCTAGCAGACTAGAGCCAGGGGCCCTGTGTGTGTCAGCATTAATGATAATAACTTCTATAAACCTCCTGGAGATGGAAGACTCTGAATAGCTGCTGCAGCACTGGATGACAGAAATTACAGAAGGCCTGAGGCTGAATGAATCTGTATTGGTCCTGTATTGCATGGTGGTGGCAGTGGAGGCATGTTTGTGTGTGTGCATGTGTGTGTGTGCAGCTTCTCAGAAAAGAACAGGGTGGAGTTAAGCAAGTAGGGCAAGCGAAAGTCTGTAATTTGGAACCCAAAACTGAAGCCAGACAGTCGTTTTGTGTCAGTGTGTGCGTGTGTCTACACGCGCATGACTGAATGAGTACCTGCAGACTAGTGTGTATACATGAACCGTATGCGTTTGTTGTCTTTGCTGACTTCATATGCAGCTGTTGTTGTGGGTTGTGCAGGCTTATAAGATTATGAAGACATTTTGAGCACATTATTAGGTTTTCCAGAAAGCCAGCGTCTTTGACAGGAGACATCAGTGCTCATTATACAAACAAGAAACACTTTGCATGATCTCTAAAGAACGTCTTACTAACTTTAACTATAAAAACTACAGGTTGTAAAGAAAACTTTTAAGAAGAAGAAAAAGGCTTTGTGCTCAGTGACTTCCATCCATCCTTTTCAGGCTCACGTGGGGGCCTATCCCAGCTGCTATAGGAGAAGAGGCTGGGTACACCCTGGATAGGTCGGTCACAGGGCCAACGCAGAGACACAGACAGCCATTCACAGTAACATTTACACCTACGGGTAATCTAGAATCCCTGATTAACCTTGCCCCACTAACTCCATGTCCTTAGATGGTGGGAGGCAGTCGGTGCACCTGGAGAGAGTCCATGCAGACACATGGAGAAGATGTGAACACAGAAAGGTCCCAGAGAGATGGTGGTTTTGAACCTCGGACCTTCTTGCTGTTAGGCAACATTGCTAACCATCAATTAGGCCACCATACTAACCACACTGCCTGGCCACAAACATTTTTACTATTTATTTTTTGTGTTAAGGCTTAAGGCCCAATCCATACAACACAACAATGAGATGGAGGCACGGTGGCCCTGAAAGGTCAAATGAAGCTGGAGTCACAAAACTTATTTCAAGAAAACCAATAACATAAGACTGCACTACTGACATGTTTTAAATGTTGGTAAACTGAAGATGCCTAATCTGTTTTGGTAAGTTGATCCAGTATCTGGGAGGTGAAGCCGTCAGTACTGATGGAGAGTTGGGGAAAAACCAGGTGCCATATTACAGACGACAGGTTCCACACTGCAAATTGCCTTTAAAGTTTGCATCAGAATTTTAAAATCAAAGCAGCTGTTGGGGTGTGTCTCAGGCATCAAGGATTTATGGCCGAAGTTAAAATTGTGTCGTTCGTTTTGAGCTGTTTCTTTATACTCCACACCACCCTCCAGCCCTCAAGCAACAGCGTCAGGGAGACGGTGTGTTAGAGGTCTGTCATAGTTGTAAATTACTCAGCTGCAATAGACATGTAGCCGCCTGAAGCTCACTGGACTACCCGAAGGAGAAAAACTGCTTATTATTGCTGTTTACTATAAAACTTTTAGTTTGCATTCAGTATTTAGATGAATGCACACGAGACTAATAAACACAGAAACTTTGTGAGTAGCCTACTATAAAGCAAAACCTGAGATTTGATTTGTTTCAGCTTTGGTAGCTATGAACTGTTTATTGTTGCAGAAAAATCATTCAGGAGAAGCTGCTCTATTGCTCCTTCATGTATATCCTGCTGAGACGGTTCAGGCATCTGATTGTTCCTTTGAACGTAGGGGAAGACCCAGAACATGCCAGGGCCTCATTGCTGTGTGGCCCCACAAGAACTCAGGATGTTCTGAGATGAATAAAAAACTGTGATCGAAAGGGATTTCTTGACTTCAAATGAACACCTGGTTAAGACAAAGCATTCTTTTAGTCTTTGACAAATGAGACATATCTTCTTTTCAAGCACAGATAACTTTTACATGCGCTGGAGCTCTTTGGCAGCGCAACATACACATACCTCCCAAAAGCACACTGACACACAGGTATCTATGCTGACCGGGGAATCTGTTTTCTCTTTCCCAGCTCAACACCAGACACTGTGTAGGTAGCAGATAAGAGCTCTGACCTGGAGCAGATGTTTAGGACCAGACAGATGGATCTGGATCAGAGGGGGAACCTTATCTGTTGCCTCAAGGATCGCCCTGTCATTTGGCTTCCCTGGCTCAGACAACCACACGATTAAATTAGCCTCTGATAAAGAGATGTGCCAAACAGAGAAGCATTTTTTTTCCTGCCTCTACATACGCAGCAGAGAAAGCACCTTTGGTTTTACTAGGATAGTATTTTACAAACTCAGACCACACACTCAGAGTGTGGTAGTATAAAAAAGTAAAAAACATGTTAGTGGAAATTGTACTTGTAAGATCATACACTAACATACAAGAAAGTATTTAAATAAATGTGGTTTTTTAAATCCAGGTATGTCTTATGAACTACAGCTGCTGAATGTGTTTTCGTTATCAAATGACACGTGATTGAACAACATTTGAGGCTTTGGCCAATTACAAGGAGTTTGGCAGACATCTTGAACAATCTCCATATGAACTCCAGAAGATTTTTTTTTGGTAACACTTTATAATATAGCCCCAATTAAGAGTGTTATTTACCTATTTATTTTAAATTACAATGCAATTATATTAACTTATATTAACTCCTGAGTTCAACCAACCAAAGGCCCCATCAGGCCGGGGTCTTTCTGTGTAGAGTTGCATGTTCTCCCCGTGTTTGTGTGGGTTCTCTCCGGGTCCTCTGGTTTCTCCTACAGTCCAAAGACATCCAGTTAGTGGGGTTAGGTTAACTGCTTACTCTAAATTGCCCAATGGTGCGATTGTGAGTGCGAATGATTGTCTGTGTCTATGTGTTGAGCTGGTCACCTGTCCAGGGTGTACTCTGCCTCTCGCCCTAAGATAGCTGGGATAGGCTCCAGCCCACGCCATGACCCTGAAAAGGATAAGCAGAAGAGAGTGGATGGATACTTAAAAAGTTATGTCTAAAATCTCACCACATATCAAGGTTTGGAATGTAAAGAAAAAAACAAATATTTTTGTCCTACAAAATACTATAAAGCTATAGAATTTCAGACAAACTCTAGATTTCTGCCTAGTGCAGCTTTAACATTTTCTTGGCTGTAAGCAATGATCAGACTACCCCTGGTATTTTTGCCACTTTGCTTCATAATGAATGTTGAAAGGTACAGCTCCGGTACTGTGATTTTCCTGATGATACCATTACTATTCTACACATGCAACCCACCGGCAGTTGGAAAAAGGAACCTACAGAAGCCTGTTTTCATCAACAAAAACATGCACACAATCAAATGGCTCCATTGTCTTCCCTGCAATCTTTCTGCTAAATGTCCCCCACATGAACCGAATGGCAACAACTTCTCAGACTTAAACTGAATGTGCACAGACGCTGGATTTTGTCATTAAAAGTTTAAATGGCGTTTTGAACAACTCTTGCTGCCCCTGTCCCCACTTGACTTGCCGGCTCAGTTGGACAAGACTTTACCTCATTTGCACAGACCTGAATCTGCTTGTCTTTGCTCAACTCATGACCTTCACAGCAAGATAAAATAAAGCCAGCGGAGCATGTCTGGCAGTGCACCCCCCCGTCTCGTATCTGACTCATGCAGCAGTGCTCTGGCAGTGCTCTCCTAAGAGCCATTACCCAATTATTAAGAAGTGAGGCTTTTACAAGCGAAATGGAGAGGAGTGAGGGATGATGGAAGGACAGACACTGCAAGGGAAAATATATAATGGAGACAGCGAGACGGCAGTTAGAGCCTGAAAAACTTCAGTCACTCTTGCGTCTAAATGGCTAAATTCACTTTAAGTTAAATGTAAGTGGTCGCTTGTTTGATTAGTCAGAAACGGTAATACAGTTTGACTGCAGAGTCCTGGTTTCAAACGAAACCAATAACCCACAGAAAGTGGTCATCAAAGACAAGAAAATCTGTGGAACTATAGACTTTTCAGTCATTTCCTAAAAAAGCTTGAACAGTTAATTGTCATGATTCAGTCATACTAGTGTTTATTCCTGACAACACTTGGAAAATCCCAACATCAACTGACATTCCAAAATTCGCCTTAACTATGTAAGAATCCAGACTCTGTAGCTGACTGGAACATTTTAGCATGCATTATGCATGGTGTATAATGCACATCAAGAGTTTCTGTAGACCCTCACGGTGCACTGTGGTGTCTCTTGATAACAATCAAGTATGATCAACATCCATAAAAGTTTGCAACTATGAGCTCAAGCATCACTCAGCCCACTACCTTAAAGTGTCTTTAATATTTTCACATAAAAGATTACAAGATGCTTGAGCTTCCACACTTCTACTTTTAATGCTTTTTTTTTTAAGGCTCTGACTTTTATTGTGGTTTTTCTACCAGTAAACACTATGATGGTCTTATTCTTCTCTTTCATACAATAACACGAGATGCCAAGTCACAGCAGCGAATAACAAACTGGGAACCCACTGAAGAGAAGCAAATCCAGGCACTTCTGTGATCATGCTCACGTGACAGTAAGGCTTAAACGTGTAGGCTAGTGACAGACCATTTTCTTTATTATCTTTCTGAATATGTTACCACGCGTTATCGTCACAGTACAGTGTTCTGCATCCATGTTTAGTCTATTAGTCTACTGTTATTACAGGCCCTGCCGCTCCCGCCCTCCTTGCTGGTAGCGTCACGTGGAGCACGTTCAATCTGAAACCTTGGGGCAATTTGTTGCATTTTACAGTTGAACAGCATGTTTCCAAGAAACTGTGTCCATTAAGGTTTGAAATGCATTTTCTCTTATTTGGCAGGTATGTCAAAAGAGTTATCCTGTCTGCAGTGATGTGTATCTAAGTCCTGCTGTATTAAAAAGCCAGTGCACTCACTAAATGAGCTGTCAGAGGGGTGAGCCTTGGTTAACACAACTAGGTGTGCAATACATCATCGTTTCTTTTTTGAACGTGGAAAAAAATCTGTTACATTTTACCGGGGCTGAGCAAAGCCCAGATCCTTCTCCATTCAACTGCATCCATCACTCTCCCTTTCACGCTTCTTTCTTTTTTCCCCTTTGCTCTCACTACCTTCTCAATTTGGGCTTTTTTTTGTTGTTTTTTTTTTTGGGGGGGGGGGGGGGGGTTTTGAA
>VURO01019149.1:16451-27705 GCA_015108175.1 Pelvicachromis taeniatus
CCTCCAAACCAAAAAAAAAACAAAAAAACAAAAACACCAAAACCCACCACAAAAAAAAACAAACCCAACAGAAAAAAAAAAAGAAAAAAAAAAAAAAAAAAAAAAAAAAAAAAAAAAAAAAAAAGCTTAGAGAAGATCTGAAACACATCATTGAACATTTCATGGAAGATGGCTTTCAGGCTTTAGACAGCCTCATTAAAGATTTTGTGAAGAGCGATGAAGACACGACAGAAAGCGAGGACGGTGAGAGTGAGCCGGAGCAAACTTCCCCTGCGCCATCATCTGCAGACATCAAGCAAATGGTCCGCCCTGAGACGCAAGCGGTTTATCCTGAGAGGAAAGTCGTGACTTTTAACGAGGGAAACCAAACAGTTCCCCGAGGGGAAACCTTCAGCATCTGAAGAGCGAGAACAGGAATCCGATCCTGAGATTGAACCTCAGACACCCCAGGACAGAAAAGCCAGCGGTGACAGTCAGGATCCGTGGAAGGAACAAGAACCCAAACAGAGTGCTGAGGATGAGCGTGCGAGAAAGTTACTTCACCTACCGCTCAGGAAAACACTGAGAACACAGGGAAGGAGGCTTCAGGAGGCACCTGGAGAAGATTGATCTCCACCTACCAAGTGAGCGCGCTTTGGTTCTGTTCGTGTACAAAACAGCAAATTGAAGAAGAAGAAAAAAAAGCTTTACACTTGTTGCCACTGTTTTTAAAGTCAACATATGGCTCATTAGTGTTAATGTTCCTATAGTGGAGCTGTGTAACGCAGCTCTGAAACACCATTTGGATGTGTTTTTTCCAAACTTTGTGGCACAAATTATTCTGTCATTGAAGGGAAACACCTGTTACTGTTGAGTAACATGTTATCTTGTGTGTGAGGTGGTGTCTCAGTGACCTGGGCGAGGGGTAATGGGCTTTATGACCGGTGGAGAGTCACGTACACACAGACACACATGCACACGCACAGGAACGCGCACATGCACTCACACACTAGGATTATAGCTACGGTGTAGTATGGGGGTTTTATGATGGGGCGTTTGTTTAAAACCGTTTTGTAACAAACAAAGGATTGAGATCTGCAGCGAGTGGCCGGACTGTGCACATCTCACTTCTAGAAGTTTATAAATGATTGTTGTGGAATAAAGGGTGTTTTGAAGAACTACTGAGTTTCCGGTGTCGTCTCTGGAGGCCCTTCGGAGTCAAAGGATTGGTGTAAAGCCGTTTGATCGCAACAACCACCAAACCTATCATCCCCTAAACACGAGGCACAAACAAGGAAGTGTAGGGATGAGAACTGATAAGAATGTGGCAATTCTAATTCCATTATTGAGAACATGATAATAATTACACAAAACACTTTTCTTAAAAGTAGTTCATTATGTTACTTAATTACTCCCAAACAAATGTAATGTTATACTACTCTTTACATTACTTTCATGTTTCTCTGTAAAATGACCTGAATTGCACTCATAATTGGCATTTAACTATAAAAACCTTTAGGCTATAGTCCCTAAAGCAAATCCCTATCCTAATGAGGACACAGAGCATCTTTCTCTTAGTATTTAGGTATGAGCACAAAACCGACAGCACAAAGAGACCTTAAAGTGATCACCACTGTCATTCTACTTTAAAAATATGAGCAAGTAGAAACGGAGGCTTCAGCCTAACTGCTCTTCAAGGATTTTGTTATCTGTTGAAGGTCTGCTGGGCTGGGGGAGCCAAAGTTGTTTAGCAGCATAATGCAGTTCTGTCCTGGATGCAGTTTGCACTTTACCGTCGTGCTGCCATCCTCTTGAGCAATAAAATACAAATAAAATGACCATATGCCTGCTGTAGACAGAAGACTGCGCCTCCATTTTCCTCCTGCCAGACGAACTGAAATCAACTGATTGTTGCGCCAGTACAAATGGAACGCATCCCATCCTTAATGAGGTCAACAAATCAATAGCAACAAATGGCAAAATACATAAAAATAAGTAGATATGTGAACAAAAATGAACAATCAAACCAAGCTAATCTAAATAACCCTCGTCAGGCTTGATGAATCTAGTAGCTTAGGGATTGAAGTATCCATTTGTTCTACACTGGGGGGAAACGTAGCAGCGGCCTGAGCGCAGCCTTCCTGAACATGAATGACAAAACATGGTCAGGCTGGTTAATGTTTTTGCCATTTTTAACACCTGACTGAGTGAACACACTTCTCTCTGAAGAGAATGAAAGAGTATGCGGAGAGTTTACAGATGGGAAGCAAAAAGGAGCCATCAGGTGCTCAAAATAAACCTTAGACTCAAACAGAACAGGTTTTTCCCCGCAGCACGCCATGTAATAAATACTCAAAGAAACTTAAAACTTTTTATTTATTTATTTATTTGCCTGTCCCGTTTGGATCTTTACCATCATGGCTTTGCTATAGTGATCCATTTGATGGACCTTTGTTATTATTATTTATTTAATTTTCAGTTGTTACAGACATAACAAGGTGTGGGGAAGCCATAGCTCCGTCCCCCAGGGCATGAAGCAGGCCCCAGACATCCAGAGGTCCCCAGAGCACGAGAGCCCTAGGAGGACCACCCAAGGGGCAACCGCACCATCCTCCCGGAAGGAGCTGAGGAGAGCCCCAGATGAGGGGTCACCCAGCAGCCATGGAGCAGAAGCCAGAGGGGGCCGCAGTGAGGTGCCTGTGGGCTCCGCTGGCAAGCAGCTGCACCAGGGCAGGCCGGGCCCAGGCCCAGAGGCATGAGAGCTCCCACTCCCGGGAAGGGGCCCAACCGAGCCATGGGTGCCAGGCCCCGCCAAGCAGCCACCGGGATTGAGCAGCCATATACCCGACACCCAAGGGCAACAGCCACAGACAGGAAGTGTGGTGAAGGGAGATAGGCCTCCATACCTTGAAGGGCCTGAGATGTTCCCAGAGCGGCGGAGTCCAAGGCCCAACCTGACACAGACACAGACAAACAGGCACACACAGATACAAATGTGCATTCCCACCCTCATGCACAACCACAAACACTCGGCACTCACCCAATGTGGAGACAAACATTAATGGACACCGTACACACAGTCACACTCCCCAAACATGCTCTACATCCCCGGTCCAGGTACCCTCTCCCCCTAAGGGGGAACCCGCACCTAGACCCAGATGTTACCCCCCTCCCTGAGGTGCAAACAAGCAGACTGTCCCCAGCGCCGCAGTGGCAGGGGACCCTCGCAACCCAGACCCCAACCGGATGGTCAACTCCACCTCCCAGCCCCCCCGTCCCAATGACTTCCAGAGAGCGGGGGTGTGTGAAGACTCCATGCCTCCCTTTGCTCGCTCATATGTAGTGTTTTTGCGTGCTGTTCTAAAGTGCATTTAAAACACGGGAGGGCAGCAGAACTGCCAGAGAACAGCAGGTGTCGGTACGGCCCCTCCAATCTCGTTATGAAAAATATTTTATATCGGTATATGACATTTTGGTCATATGGCACAGCCCTACCACCACATTGTGTGTAACCCACAGTATAATATGAGGATATACCGCCCAGTCCAAATTTAAGCTCTTCTGACTTTTGAGAAAATGTTATTAGTATTGTGTTTAGTATATACTGGTTATCCCCCACCCAAAAAAACAACAACAAAAAACCCACCACTCTGCGTTCAAACCTTACATTACAGAAAAACAGAAAAGAAAGAAATGCCAGCAACCTACTGTATCTCTGAAATACACATGAATGCCTGTACACGTATGCATAAACATCCCAAATATGTTTGGTTTACCAATACTCACTGGATGTTTGAGGACATAAACTCTCCCAGTGTTTGCAACAATCATCAGTTCAGTTTCACTCTGCTGAGCCTGTACACAGAGACTGCTAGGGCTGTTGTACTGGGATTTAAATTGTAGGCACAACAGCAGAGCTCAGGCAGCCACCTGGACACTAAACTGTAGGAGCACTGCCAGACCAGTGACAGTGAGTGAGTTCAAAAAAGAGCCGCAGAGCTGTCCCGCAAGCACGCTCCAGTATAGTGACCCATGCTACCTTGAAACCACATGTACAGAATCATCCATACATGATTTGACAAAGTGACATAAACTTGGATGGCTAAATCCACGGATGGATAAAAAGTCCCATCAAAGCCTGCGGCAACTTCACTACCAGGCTTACACTGTGACACACTGCACTGAGTCACGGTGTGATGAAATGCCTGCATCGCTACTTCTACCTGGATAAAAGCCTCCACTGCTCAAGATGTTTTTCCACTCCAGTATAACAGAAACCAGCACCTTAAAGGTAAAATTAAAAACTGCAAATAGACAAAGTCCTACCATTACCACTAACGTGAAAGCACTTTTCTCATCATTTATTGAACTGGCCTTGTATGAGGAAGGTTACACGCACCAGTTTAATTAGCCCTTCTAACACTGGGTTTCAGTTCCATTCAGCAGATAAATCACATGACTAATGGAAAAAAGCTCCATGTTTGCAATACATTAAAAAAAAAAATTCATACTTAAGCTTTCAATACATGCCTGTTGTCTTTTGCAGCTGAAGTCAAATATATATTTAAAAAAAAGCAAAAGTTTAAAAGTTATTTGCAGTTAAGAGTAAATGCTTGTAAAACTCAACATGCAAACAATGACATGAAAAAAAAGAAAAGAAAGAAAAACACCCCAAAACGTGGGCCTATTACACTCCACTGCAGGCACAGACAGCTGAATACCCAACAGCTCAGCAGGCATTCCCATTATACTTTGAGGTCAACCATCTGGGGTGCACGAGCAGTTGCAGACGACAAAAATTTCAAATTTCAAACTCTAGTAAATGCACAGTATTCAAGGTGGACACAGAATTCAAAGCGGGTTCCAGATGTCATTTTAACATTTGCTGAAACTGTTCTTTTGCTGAAATTTGTGCTGGCTGGCAGGACCAAACATCTTGCAGTATATAAAAACGAAATCTACATTTAAACTCCATTAAGGCAACATATATTTGGAACAGGGCTACAGAGTCAGTCCCCTTAAACAAGCTGTCTGCTCTGCTTTTAGATTACATGTAATGGCACCTTTTGTCACCACTAATTTTAAAGAAAGGCACCATCTGCCTCATTGGCGTTAATGTAACAGCCTCAATTCTGACTTATTCACCAAAACTTTGGCAACAAATGATCATCAGGGGAAAACGGGCATTCTTCAGCACTCTGAGCGGAGAACAATGCAACAATGCATATTTAAAGCACGTGGAAAGACAGTGGAAATTATGAATGGCACAACCAGCAACTTTACCTGAAATATTCTCATTTCGGTTTGGGACCTGCAACAGCTGATTCTGTTGATGCTATGCTCCACAAAAATCTCAAGTCTCTGTACATGAATTTATTCAAGCTCATGCAGAGAGACTGTAAATCAAGCAGGGTGCTACTCATAAGCTTAATAAGCTTTACTGTTCAATCAAAATAAAAATGTCATGAATTCGTTAATTTTGCCGATTGATTCTGCAAAAATTCTACAACATTGGTAACTGGCTACAAAATGTCTCTATTATAACATAAACACATTTACAGAATAATTTTCAGTTTCATTTAAAAGCTGTCATAAAAGCACCTTCATGCACACAGGCAATGTGAAGACAACCCACAACCTTAGTTGGCATGTTTACCAGTTACATATCTGCAGTGCTCAGGAACACATGCCTCTGTGCTTGTTTAGTGTGTGTTTTTTTTTTTTTTATGGGGGGTGTTAAGGTTTAACAGTAGCCTCTCACTGTGCTGTGCAGTAATTGACTCAGGCCAGCGTGAGCTGAGACAGAACATTTGTCCTGAACGCTTTATGCGCAGTGATGTACAGCATTCAAATACGCATCTGCATAATTGTTCGACTTCTGCAGGCTGTATACAGCTTTGAGCCGTGGAGGCATTTTTAAAAAAAAATCAGCTGCATGTGGTTGAATTACATCACCGAAATAATGAAAGCTATGGTTTCCCAAATAAATTGGTTACATAAATGTGTTACATTTGTCTGACACATTTCTGTGAATCTCATATACTGGACTTGAACCAGCCAGGAATTATGTCTTCCTACAATCACGCAGCTACATTCAGTCAATAATAAACATGTGGCTTATATGCATAAGTCCCCTTGCCCCAATAGGATTGTAGTATTCTATCATGTAGTAATCTTTCTAGGTAATACCAAAGCTTCTAAAGCAGAAAAAAGAAGCCCCTGTGTCATTTGCCAAAGTAAACTGAGCCGCAGAATCAAAGGAAACACAGAATGTCCAACAACGAATTAAAACTTGGAAGCTATTGTAATTACATTACTGTTATCATTTATGTTGTCTAATGTAAAGTTTAATGATGAATCCCAAGGATAAAGGCTAACGATGGTGTCAAACACTGCTAGGGGACGGCCCCGCTTATGTTTACAGCCAGGCATGGTAAGTGCTTTCAAATGACAAACTCGTGAAGGACAAAGTTTTCATACCAAGTCCCATGATTCAGCAACCAGTAAAACCACCTTTAGCTACAATAACTTGAAGTAATCATTTTCTGTATGACTTTAACAGTCTCTCACATCACCTGGCAACCAGTCAACAAGCCATACTTGTTCAGTCTTTTGCGCTTGAACAACTATGGCTTGTTCGACATGACAGTTCATGGACTGCACTGTGATAAACTTTAACATTTAACATGACAACTCAAGCCTGCAGAGTCTGCGATGTAGCCCTGGGTTTTGTTTTGTTTTGCAGTTTTTGGGCATTGCACAGTCTGACAAAAACACTGCCAAAATATCTGCTTTTACAGAGGTCCTCACACTAGCTGATAAAGAAAGAAAGAAATGAATCCCTTAATTGTCCCACAGGGGGAAATTACTTCTCTGCATTTGACCCATTCACTCAGTGAAGAAGTGGGCTGCCATCAAACCAGGCGCCCGGGGAGCAGTGTAGTGAAAACGGTTCCGTGGATTCGAACCCCCGACCTTCCGATCATGAGGCGAGCACTCTACCTACTGAGCTATCTCCTCCTCAACACTCATTGAGTGCATTTGATTAACAGAACCTGCTAGTTACCCCTTAATTCCTATGGAAGCAGTAAGGGTAAGTTCATTTTTCCCTTTTCCGTGCATGTTTGAGACAAAGATTTGCAAGCAGAGGCAGAAGTAGAGGCCTCTAAGGCCTGCTAACTGTAAAAACTAACTTTCAATCAATTCCGTCTCTTCAGCAATCCCTTTTATATCGATAAAATCTACAATATTAAATTTGTCCTCCCTGAAAACACCCCGCCATTTTCATTTGACACCTGCTCAGCACAGGTTAACTGCAGAGGTGGTAATTGCGTCTCTGTAGCCTGCTGTCTTTATATTCTATCCCTGCCGTCCACAGGAACACGAGGTGATTTCATTAATAGAAAATAATTTTATGGACTCAATGGGATGGCACAGTACCGTATGAACAGGAAGCACTGTATGCTCACTTTGTGCTAATGAAAGGCCGTTATATTTATGCTTTTGAAGAATCTGCAGCTCTTCTCCAATAATTCTCTACTCAGCACTGAAAACTGGACTGACCCTGAATTTTATGTTCCTCATAGCAGAATGATGACGAACAGGCAAGTCTGATATGTTGGCAGCATATAGCCAGGACTACATAATACCACGTTCACGACTTTCATTTCACGACGCTCCTGTTGCATTTTTTCCCCCCTCCTCTCTCATGTCTGTTCGCACTCCAAACTTGAATTCCATCTTTTGCTACTTAAATATCATTTCTGCATCATCTGCTCTTAATCTGTATTTCTATGTTACCAATAGAAGCTCAACTCAGCTTTTTAATGTCAAGAGAAACCCAGTTATGGAGAAAGAGGCAATTACTTCCATTTTCAATAAGCTGGAAATATTAAATTTTTTCTATCTCAGGATGAGTTTAAGCAGAGCAGGGGAGAAAAAAAAAAAGTCAGTGAACAGATACAGCTCAATACAGAATATATATATATATATATATATAAAAATCTGCAGTACTTGTCAAGGTCAGCTCCAATAACAAGGAAGAAGTGGATGCTGATAAAATTGTTTGCACACAGACAAATACAAACACACGCTTGTATACAAAGGCACACGAGATGCATTCTTAGTAAGAAAGCTGCAGGGCTGAAAGGCAGCTGCTGATGCAACTGAAAGAGTGGACAGACTGAAAGTAAAGTCTGTTTCAGGCATCTTTCGACTTGAAAAGCTTGTTCCTTCCACCTGCTGTGGAAAATATGTTGCAATGAAGTTGCTGAAAACATTCAGGCTAGACTTACAAAATACAAAAAAACCTCTCTCCTCATAGCTTTGTTAGCTCAAGGATAGCCTGCATTTATTGAAGAAAAAAAATTAAATAAATTGTTGAAGGCAGGAAAAAAGACAAAATAAAACAAGGTTAGCTGCTTTACGAACAAACACTCCGTTCATTTCATGCATTTTTAAAAAGGAAAGGAAATTGGGAGAGGGGATATTCAACCTTTAAAAGGGAGATCTTGTCAATTCTACTCTTAAAGGTCATCATATTGTGAAGGTTTTATGGTGCAGTATGTCGTTTGCAGGGCTTCACGTGGTGCACAAAGAAGCCTAGCGTGCCTTTCAAGGTTGTGGATAAATAATTCAACATCTATAAAAAGTAAGATTTGAAAGTGTGGCTACATAAAGCCTGTCCCTTTGTAAAAGTAACAAAATCCCCCCAAAGAGTGAGCATGAATCTGATTCCTCACAAAGAAGTTTAAACTGTCACTTCGTTATATCAGTCTACTTTCCACAATAGGATTCCTCCTTGGTGTACTTACCCAGAGGTAGTAGGTGAACTGCAGGGCAAAGATGGCGATGCCCTCATTGTCAAAGGAGCCGGCAACGGAGCGAGAGATGTAACCGGGGACGATGGCGATGAAGCAGGCTGCCAGCAGCCCGGCACCCTGGTTCCACAGCTCCCGTGTTAGCAGGAAGGTGGAGATGGCGGTCAGGCCGCTGAACACGGGTGCAAGAAAGACACACACATCACGGATGTGGACGGTGATGTGGAGCATGTTAAGCACGTAGTGGATAAGGCCTGCAGTCGCCATGAGCCCTGGGTACACCTGAGGAAAGGTTAAAAACAAACAAAAAGAAGAGTCTGTGAGAAACAGAGAGAAAAATAAAACCAGAAGACAGAAGCGCCTCAACATGTATAGTAACATAAGTTAAAGTAACACTATTAAGTCAAGGATTTTTTCTTTTCCCCATTGACACATTTTCAGCACCTACCAAAAACATTTTAGCCAACTCCAAAGAAAATCACACTTACCCTCCCAACATTTTTTAAACAGAGGTTTGATTTACTCAAGCAAAATAGCCGCATGTTTATTGAATAGTAGGAGATAACAGAAAAATGCATCGATTTCTCTCACACAAAGGAAAAAAGGCTCTCTGGCTTTACTGAAATGACCAGGTCTGTGCTGCACAATTATTCTGATGTTATCCATGTTGACAGAGAGGAAAAGTAAAGTGCAGAGAGTTGATTTGTTCCATCAGTGAAGAGTAGAAAGGTATGGATCGCCTTTTCTGTAAACCTTGGGTCAGATGAGAACAGCGCCTGTAATCGTGATGACCTTAAACAACAACAGTCACAGCCGTATCATGAAAAAGCTTAGAGGATTGACTTAAAAAAGCAAATATAAGGGGGAAAAAAACAAACAAAAAAAAAAAACAACGCACATTTTCATCAAAAGACTAGAATTAAATCAACATCAGAAGCCAAATTAAAAATGGTTCCAATTGCTTTCAATTGCCAGGGGGGCCGGCATCAGGCTTTTCTTGTCTCCCATTGAACAGACGCTCAAATGAGACCTCTCCCTCCCCGAACCTCAGCGCGAGTCTCTCGTTGTGGGAATACTCGTTGTATTAGTGAAAGCTGCTAATTCTCTTCAGATTAAATGACTTGAGGTGAATCGCAGCTCTAATGTGTTCATTTTCCACATTCTCTCACTAATTAAGCGCTGCATAGAAAAATCGACAGTCTCCATCTGCTGTGTGTTCAGACAAATTGCGGAAAAATGAAAGGCACAACTCGTGAACAATTTTCAGCTGCTTGTGAGCGGATTTAACGTGGACTCGTACCACATCCGACGCACGCAAACGCCACGCGACAGTCCATCTTATAGACGTGGTGTTCTGTGCAAACCCAGCTGTTAAGCGGGTATATGGAGAATTGACATGTAGGTTTTCATCAGGTATTGATCAGACTCTAAAACTACTTTAAATGAGGAAAACTGTCACTTTTACTGATTTGTAGTGATTGTTCTGTAATATTTACACAAGCGAAAAACAACAATTTAATCATTTGTGTAATCAATAGTCAATTGTCTGGGCAATAATTGTTCTGGAAATGCTGTGTGACCAGGTTTTCAGTCACAAGTAACATTTCAGGACTCAGATGTATTCTAATATAAAAACAGTAGAGAAAAAACTTGCTAAAAAAAAAAGGGGGGGGGGGGTGTTAAAGAAAGAGGACAGTTACACGCCCCACATCTATTCTGGGGCATGATGTTGATATAGAGGGGGGAGTACAAGTACCTGAGCATCCATATCAACAACAGGTTGAACTGGAGGGCAACACAGAGGCTGTATATAAAAAAAATAAAAAAAAGAAAGAGGGAGGAAAGCTCTATTACCTGACCCAATGAGCAAGTTCTATTACCTAAGGAAGCAGAGATCCTTAAATATGCGCAGCAACATGATGGATATTTTCCAGTCAGTCGGTTGCGGCAAGTGCAGTGTACTTTGCTGTGGTCTGCTGGGGGGAGCAGAGTCTGAGCTGATGACAGCAACAGACTAGATAAACTGATTATGAAGGCTGGCTCTGTGATTGGCTGTAAACTGTACACTTCTGAAGCTGTGTTGGAGAGAAGGTCATTGAACTGACTTATCCATCATGGATAACACCGACCACACTACTTACTCATCAGGCTTCTCTAACTAATCTAATTGATTATTACTACATCATTTCAACTGCTATAAAGTACAGTACGTAAAGTACAGTACAGTACTGTGGGGGAGACTCTGGGGAGGACAATCCATGATGGACACTGATCAATTTTGTGTTTGTCTATCCAGGTATGCTTTTACTGCATTGACAGTGTGTTACTGTATTCTTGTGTAATTTGGCACACCTCAGCCTGTACTCCCTGTTTTCCTGCCTCAAGAATGACTAACAGCCAACCTTCCACTGAGACCACTGCGACCCCCCCCCCCCCCCCCCTTTTTTTACAAAATT
>VURO01019149.1:27725-37947 GCA_015108175.1 Pelvicachromis taeniatus
CCGTGAGACCCCTCCGCCCCCCCCCCCCCCCCATGATTTTCAGATACTGTTCATCTGCAATAGACTTATTTTTTGGACTGACAAGTTTTGTCTAAACACACTGTCAAAATATGCCACGTTTTCAACTAAAAGCTCTTTGGAAGTCCCTTTTTGTGCAAAAATATTATTTTACACTTGTCAAACTGTTATCTTTGGCATTTTGTAGATTCTTTGTATATTTAACCAAAGAGATGAAAACAAATTATGTGCTCTCTTTCAAGCCTTCCTCAGTATTTCACTGGGAGGGAGCCTCTGGCATGACCAACTACGAGCACATCAGACCATTGACTTCAAGGACACGGGGTCCCCTGACACCCTTTATAAAAGCCTTCGTAAAAGGCTGTTGGTACCAAACTACCTAAAGATACAATTTAAATTTGATTCTTTGCCAAGCTGTCAATTGTGTGTATGTACACAACACCTTTTCATCATTCGAGTAAAGTATCTCTTCATGCTTGAATGATTCTCTCAGGTCAGTGTTAGTGGTTTAACAAATGGGAACAACTCCCCCTCCCCCACCACACACACACACACCCTTCTTAAAAACAAGGCCCTCAGAAAGCCCAGAAGTATTGCCTCTGGCTTCTTAGAAACGAAAAGAAAGGAGTATGGGCTCAAGACTTTTGCACAGCCGTGCATTTCTCATTTCATTAGGTCAAAACTTCAGCGAGATTGAACAGGAGGTAATGTGGCCGTTAACAAGCTCCATTAATGATGAACACAAGTTACTGATGGCCATTTAGGCGCTAAACACACGCTGTTTATTACATATTACATTGCAGCAACGAAAATAAATATTCAGCTCAGCTAATGCTAATTGCAAATAACCAAATTAAATTGAACTAAACTAGATTGGCCTTGAATCACACTGGGTACAATTAAAGGTTGGAACAACAATTATTTCTGCTATCGACTTGTTGATTATGTCATTAATAAATCAACGAATCTCCAATTCTCTGTTCTCCATTTTAGTCAAATCAAACACTAGAAAACTGGGATGAAAAGGAAAAAGGAATTTTTGCTTGCATAAAGAAAAATTGAGGGTCAAGTGTTGATACACGTGGTGTCAACAAGAATGTTATTATTAAAACCATCATCAAAGATGGGGCTTGAGTAGGCGAGGCTCAATGCCCTCGTCTCATCTATATGAGAGCAGAGCCGAATAGAACTTTGTGCAGTGCGATGTGGACGTCTGAAATAAGAAGCAAAATAAAGGTTATGTTTAATGTGCGAGTGGTCCTTAATGGGTTTCTACTGTAGTCCGACTCCATACGCTACTGCTAATAAACTTAGGTCTTCACATCTCTAATTAGCCAGTGCCTAGAAGACCAAGCTACACCAGCTAAACCTACATCTGCGTGAATCAACCACGTCTCGTCTCGTAGCTCTGAGGATTGGACAACCGTCCATTATTACCCATTCTAAACTGTCATATGGCCTAGGTCCTCCCAAATACGCAAATATGACTAAGGCTGTTCATTATAGTCAAAGATATTTTGCAGTGAGGGCTGACTTGAAAGAAATCTTTGTACATAAATTTAATCAACACTTCTCTAAACTGGCATTCAACAAAACACGAGGCGGCTTGCTCATTTTGAACACGGCATCAACTAAAACTGTCAAAAGGCGTTACAAAAACGCACTTGAGTCACTGTCATTACGGTAACAAAGAGCGGTTTATTGGATTGACAGCCTGCTGTTGTTCTGGACTGTCACATTAGAGAAGCCTTCCTTCCTTATCTGTGGCACAGGAGAAAGAGCAACTGGCAGTCATCCTCTGGGGAGTGGAGGCTGGGTGGGAGTGAAATGGGGGAAATAAAAAGGGAGAGGGCAGCTGGACTGGCGTGAGCATAAAGGCACTCAACTGTCACATTAACTGACATCGGCTCATCTTTCTTCCGAACGGTCTGACCCATCTCGGTGCTTAGAGACTTAATGCTATCATACACAATTAATGCAGACTGTCAGGATCATCTGTCTAATTTTGAATAAAGGGCGGTGGAGGGGAGTGTAAGGATGAGACTGGAAGCATAGTAGACGTGTGAAAGGCAGAGGCAGGCAGAAGAAAAGATATGATGAAAGATAGAGAGGCAGTGAGGCTCATGAGAAGAGGAGTAGACTGAACTGTATATACTGAAAGGTGACACCAGATTGGTCAAACAGAGCGAGTGTAACATCAGCAAAGGTGTTTTCGTGAATCCTACCTGGCGTCAGAGGTCACAGGAAGGAGAATCATTGTTAAAATGTCGAACCCAGACGGGCTGTTTAAAATGACGGCAAAATGTAACTTTGTAGTTCGCAATTTTGTGAATCACATTCTCCACTCCTAAGTTTCCTAAACAACAGCCGTTGATTGCATTTACGGGCTCGCTGCACCAGTCTGAGATGAACCCAGCACTTGTCCACACCACTACATGTTTTAAAAGCATAGGCTTGATGCAAATAAGAGCTCTCACACACTCGTTTTATGATTTCAAAAGCAGTGTGGGAGTAAAAGTAAATGCCCTCCTTCCCTGAAGCCTGTCTATGTTCATAAAATTATCTCGCTCAGTCATGCAAACAAGTGGGATTTTCATGATAAACCTACACACCAAATAAGCGAACGCCTCTCTGTTACTCCAGCAACTGGCATCACTGTGCCCCTGAGCAAGGCATTGGATTTTTGCAGCCGATGTTAAGCGTTGAACAGTGTGTCGGAGTCGCTCTCTCTATACAAATGTTGATAAAGCCTACCTCAGCTTCTAACTGTGAAGCTGCTGTTTGACACTGCAATCTTCTTTCGGCTGCTCCCTTTAGCGGTCGCCACAGCAGATCATTTGCCTCCATCTCACCCTCTCTCCAGCGTCTACTATCACACCAAACATTCCCCTTAGTGACTTCCACTGAAAATCTTAGCACCTTCCCTCTGCCACCTCCAGCTCTACCTCCCGTCTTTTGTCAATGCCACCTTCTCATTACATTCTTGTTAATCTTTCCTTAGCTGCTATTCTTCTGCTACAACTCCAAAAGACTAGAGACACACGTCTCTAGTGCACCTATGCACTGTCCACCCCCAGGTATATAAACTCATCCACGTCACTTCCTCTACTCCTTGCATCTTCACCGTTCTGTCTTGCTTCTACTGATTTCCTTTCCATGTCTCTCCAGATCATACCTCCACCTCCTCAGACTCGTTCACCAGCTCCCCACTCTCACTACACATTACAATGTCATCTGCAAACATCAGCCCACAGAGACTCCTGCCTGACCTCATCCGTTACCCTGTCCATCACCACTGCAAGCAAGGAACAGCTCAGAGTCGATCCCCGATGTAATCGCATCCCTTAATGAACCCATTTGTATCGCTAAGCAATCTAATAATAATCAAGAATAATTGAGTTTATTTTGCAGTTATTTCAATGCAATCACAGATATGTGTAAATGTGCATTTCCTTAGCTTTCATATTGATATCTCTTATTCAGACACTTCGGGGAAAAGGTCAAAATCGTGGTTTTTATGCTGTTTGCATTTATTCCTGTAAAGTTTGATCGAGTTAGATGAAGGAAAATGAAAAAACTAATTTCTTTTAATAAAAAAATTAAATAAAAATAGGGCAAATATTTCTGCTGCAAAGGGCCATGGCTCTCTGATGCGTCAACTCCTAGACTCTGCACATTTACATGTGATATGGAGACATTTGCATTTAGTGTGGCCAATTAAATGACCCACCCATCTGCTAAAGAAATGGCTGCACATCTTATAAGGGGAAATGTCACCTGCCATCTGCCACTAAACTTTATCCAAGTCCAATGTGCGTTACAGCAGACTGTTTTGCGTAGACCAAGTATGTAAATCTTAAAGAGAGCCACAGTAATGCCCCGGGATATCTGGGCATTTTAACAAACAGGGGATTAGTATGCATCTGGTAAGCTAGTGAGTATTTACATCAGGAAGACTATGCATACGAGATTGACTTAAAACAAAACACAATGCTAATGTTCTCGGTGAGGAGGCAACGTGTCATTTATGTAGTGCAACAGTGTGGCTCACTGACAGTGACACAGTTTGGGGGTAAATGAAGCGCTATGGCACAGAGAAATATGCTATATCAAGCCTTGGCTTACACACAGATCTTGCTGGAAGGATGAATTCATTATTCATTTCTGCATTTTCAAGGGATTTGTTGACAATGATAAAAAAAAGAAATACAATATCTCCACTTTTTGCGATGCCACGGCTATTCCGCTGCGGTGCGTCTTTTACATTTTTCTTCCAGTCAGATGAATTCATTTGGTTGCCAAAGCAACTTGTAAAGCTGTATATTAGTTCCAGCATGCTTTATGTGCAGTTATTTCAGTGGTATAAGTATCATCCCTGGGGATCCAGAATCAGGCATTTTTAAAATGTCAAATAATAATTTTTAAAAAAGGTATGAAGTAACAATTATCTACAGACAATGTTCAAAATAATAACGCTGCAAGTACTACATGACCTCTGTAATTGCTCTGTAATTGCAGACAGTGCGACACATACCTTAGGCCCCAGCAGAATCGCTCCACAAATTATACCCGCTGAAATGGGCTGCAGTCACTCTTCATAACCACTCAGCACAACACTTCCAAGAGAAGTTCAGAAACAATACAAGCAGGATTTTGTATCTGCTTGAGCCTGTGTGTTTTACTTAGGCTAGATCTGTCATACTTTTATGTCCTACATAACACAGCAGTTAGAAATTGCCCTGGATTCTAGTCCTATGATTTAAATGTTAGGGGGTTTTTTTTTGGTCTGTTTAATGGTAGAACATCGACATTTCAAACAAGCTTAATATTAATAAAACAAATGGCAAATAGAAGGAAAGTACACCAGAAAATTAAAGCACTCATAAAATGCACCCACCGTCTGCCAACTTCTAATCTCCAGCTGTGATACTGCTCAAGCCCATGTATGTTCTCCCTTTGCAAATTGCTTTAGCCTTAGTGTGCTGAGGACATTAAAATATTTAAAGCAACGTCCAACTGGAAAATGAAATTAATCTTAAGTGAAACGACATTGAGCAGAAAGGAGGTTTGCAAAAGACCGCCGCGTGTCAATTATTCTACAATTATTTGCAGTTTTTACTCTTATGCCATCAATACAACACAAATGTGCAGAAGAAGAACCTCAGATCTGTGTGTGTTTATATTTATGCTAAAGATAATGCGTTGGACAGTCCAGGAATCTTGTTAATGTCACGATTAGACTAGTAATCTAAACTGGAAGGCGTATAGTCTTAAATTAATTTTGATGAGTTTCAGCTTCCACCCTCTGGGTACACGGCTTAGCCCAAGCGTCCATGTACTGAAACAGAACCAGAGCATCCATTATTACAGGCTAGGCTTGTCATGTGCAATTACCAGAATCTGATGGTAATTGCACATGACAGATGAATCCTGATGGATAGTTTTGGGATTTGTAATTCCTTGGACTGCTTGTGCAGTAGTGAAAACTATATTCAAAAATCAGTATGTAGAATGGCTCCCAGCTCCAGCCCTGGACATTGTTTGGTACTACAATAACATAAATTTGAATAAATGCACAGCATTAACATGCCTCGTTGTCTCAACTACGTGAAGGAACTCCCTAATCAGAGGGAAAGAGACAGGAGTTGCACTACAGGCTCCAAGGGTCGGGCTCCAGCGCAGCGTTTTACCTGAACTAGTAATCGAGGTAAGAATTCATTTCCACATTTATCTGGCACTGAGGACCTAGATTCTGTAGTCCTGATGCACCATTAGCTAGAGCAATTATAGCTCAGAGTGTAACCCTAGTGTGTCCACGAAGCTTGGTTGAGAGAACAGACAGCAGGTGGGGGATGTTAAGGAGGAAAGGGAGATAGAAAGGCCAAAGGTATTTAACTCACACAGACGTCACTGTTCACAAGCATACGGGGCTGAGAAGATGAGGCTGGGAGACGAGGGGCAGAGAGGAGGGAATCGGGAAAATGGTAGACACATTTCGTGGAATCATCATGTCCCATTTTTCGCTGAAAAAGTTCAATATTTTATCGTAATCATTGTTGCTGGTCAGTGGGCAGGGCACGGCAGCTGAGGGGAATCTGTCAAGTTAACGGTTAACTGTTGTTCCTGGATTGTGACTTAAATCCATGCTCTTCGGTGGAGGTTTATAGGGCTCTATGGCATCCTTGAACAGCCAAGCCTGACTTTAGAACCCTTGAAATACTTCTCCACACTGCATGTAGGCAGGCCTGCATGGAGGTAGCTTTGATACGTTTACGTAACAGCTTCTTTGTTCTTGTATGTAGTCAAAAGCTTCTGTTTGTTGTTATCCCTGTATTGAACCCTATGTGCTGACAGGATCAAAGAGGCATCTCGATGTGCTGGTCGACCTATGCGTGAGCCTCTTTGTGTTCTGCCACCAAACCAGGTCAGGGTCATGCGATGCAAATGTATCTCAGTCTTTTTTTAAATCAGGACATTGCAGCACCGAGCGTGTTAGGTACGATGCAGAATTTTTTGCAAGGCAGACTCAAAACACTAAAAGCATTCTTCAACTTTATCCTTAAGATTAGAAGACTCATTAAAGTAGTGTAAATCTATTCTTTCAGGACCAATTTGGCTGCCGGTATCAGGCTTCATCTCACTCTCCTCCATGAATACAACTTCACTATGTCACACATGGGCCAGAAAGTTGCTCCCAAGTTGAAAGGGAGCAATCTAATATAGTGCCACGGCCTCAGCGTTAGTTGCTGACACTTATCGCAACCCCTTTTAGTCTGATGCAGAGCGAGCTAGTTCACACTTGAGGTCACTGTCTGATTAAACAAAATGCAAGACACATTCAGCAAAATGTAGTGCTGCAATGCTCAAGTGACCAAACTGGAAACTACCGGCTGAATTTAAATCAGCCATTAAAATAAAAGAGATGCGGAGACGAGGCAAAACTTTGGTGGAAACGCAAAAAGGATGAAACACTTGTCTGAGCTGATTTAGTAAAACAACAGAAAATAGAGGAGGGGAAAAAAGGCAACTATTTAGAAAGGTTATCCTCGGGGTCAATTTCAAAACTGTGAAATACTGCAAATGTTCAGCCTTTGGAGATGTAAACGCTCGCTTCTGTGTTTGACATCAAACACCTAAAGCAATATGCAGAACATTGACCTTCAGCTTGGAAAAGTCGTGGTTGGAAATAATGATTGCTTTTTAGTCTTTTCTGATACACAGGCTCCGGTCACTTCACTGGGGTACAGCTGTACAACTACTTGATAGACACATATGTAATCAACCAATCACATGACAGCAACTCAGTCCATTTACGCATGTAGACATGGTCAATACGGCCTGCTGAAGTTTAAATTGCGCATCAGAATGAGGGAAGATGTAAGTGATACTGAACTGGATACGGTTGTAGGTGTCCGAGTATTTCAGAAAGGCCTGATGTACTGAGATTTTCCCACACAACCAATCTATGATTAACAGAATGGTCAAAAAAGGTAAAATATCCAGAGTATTATGATTCTGATGTAAGCTCAGGACACAATGGTTTCTCTAAAGAGTGTGTAAACAGTGACTGCCCCCCCCCCGACAGATCCAGGGTGTACCCAAGATGTGTACGCAAGATGGGATAGGCCCTATCCACCATGCAGCCCCAAAGCTGAATAAGCCATTTAGAAATCAGATCAGCAGAGATACTTATGGCTCTTACGGGCACCTAATTAACAAGATTTAAATTTGGAACTGGAACATTGATGAACAAATATGTAACACATGGAGCTGCATTTTGAGGAAAAACTTACTGTGCCACCCACGATCCTCCCCAAGGGGTACCACGCCCTTTCATCGAACCAATTGAGGAACTCATAGAAGCCATTGGTGGTGAGATGGTGTGTTGATCTGTAGTTGAACCTGAAGAGATGCAGAAAAATAGGGATTAATCAGTGAAAGGCAAACAATCAACCACACACATAGAATAAACATCTATTTTCATTTGTAGGCCAATTTTGAGAGGGACAAAAACAAAGACATCTCTAGGAACGAAGAGATTATTTACAGATTTTCTGAAGGCGGTAAGGAGGGATAAGCTGCTGAGAGTATTTCTTTTTTGAAACGGGGAAGATGAAGCTTCCATTTACAACGTCAGCCTTGGTGCTATCGCCAACAGCTCTCAGGTCAGTCGCTGATTTAACGGGAAAAAGGTTCAGATGAAAGGCTTTCATACATACGGTGGCATTTTCAGAACAAAAGCCTGCTTATTGTACAGATAATTCCAATTTCAACCACCAGGCTGAGGTGGCGAAGACATAAAATAGGTCTGGTGTTAGAACAGAGAAATAATGACCAAAGGGGGGAAAACTAAGAATAAATATAAGGAATATCACTCCAAACAAGCTTCGATTCACACTGTAGCCGCGGTAAGCCGAGGGGGTTGGAACGCCGTCAAGCAGCAGAACCAAAGAGCTGACAGTGCTGAGAAGAAAGCTGCCAAAGAGAACGAAGCAAGTGTTCAGTACATTTTCAGAGGCAGCTTCCTTTGCCACTGAGCTCATTAATGCAGGCCGAGTATGTTCAAAGGCTCATGTAACATAATTCATCTATAGAGATCCTATAGCAAGCCTCAGCAGCTCACTAAAGAACTATTATTAGACAAATGTATATCACAGAGGACACAGCAGCCTCATCTGTGTGACTAATAAGCTCTGGAGCAATTCTTTGATTCATATTGCATCAAGTCTAACAATATGACTAGCCAACAAACAAAGTAAGGCTATAGTGACAAGACTGAAATGAGACTAAACAATACAAAGGTTTAGTTGGGGCTGGTTTTGCTATAAAACCATATTTTCTTGTGTTTATCTTCAGTTCAAATATGCACATGTGGCTGTTGCTTCACCAATAGCAGGCTCACGGGTTTCAACATGCTGATGCTGTAAATTTGCATTTATGCGCATCTTAAAGCAGCATATACATGCCAAAGTTTAGAGGCTATAAAGAGGCTCCTGCTGCATGCTTTTTTTATTTTTTTAAAAAACACAAATCAAAAGAGTACAAGTAGAGGGCAAGCTTGGCATTTTAACAATACAAAACTGTGAGACGTTTATCTGCATGTAAATCTGCTACACACACAACAATAATAGGCCATAATACTGACTCAAAAGTGCGATCATTTCCTTATTTACTGGCAATCGTTAATGAGAAAACAGGGATTAAAAGTCACTTAACAGACTTAAACACTGAACTTGTATCTGATATAAATCTGCAAACAAAATAGTGTATTCTTCAACGGGAAAACGAGAGAAACATGCAAGCTGCCGGAAGAGGCAATTATAATCAAATTCATCTGACCTTAAAGTAGTGTCAACAGAAACAGTGAAGCACAACAAGAACACAGACAAAAAAAAGCACAGGTGTCTCGGGCATGACAACAGCTGCGAACCCAATCAGCTACATTTTCTTCCTACAGCATACCCCACTCGTCAAGTGCGAACAGGCACAAACCCTTAAACACCGGTCTTTTCAAAGACGGCTGTAATTTTAGATAGAAAGCTCTCATTTTGTCTCGTGTTATGAATGGAGAACACCTCTATCCTCCCCGGAAGCCCATGCTCGCTCGCTCGCTCGCCATTTTGTTCATCTCTAACCGAGATGACTGAAAGAGAACCTGTGAACAACAAGATCAATCCAGATGAAAATAGGAGTCGTAACAAGGTTTCCGTAGGTAAACCTGTGGAAGGATAATGGTTTCCTGCAGCAGTCTTTGTCTCCACTAAGGCTCTGTCACCCAGTCAACATCCTACAGAGCGACCGAGGTGTCAGGTGGTTATTGGCTTCAGCTCTCCATCAAGCTCCCCATCTGCTGTCACCCGTACCTCTCTTCACCCCAATATGCCTCTGTGGACATTCCACAGTGGAGGCTGCAGGCTGGCAGGGACCATCAGTTGTCTTTGCAAGGTGTCTTCAGTCAAAAAACACCTCCTAGACTGGGCCCAACTCCCAACCAGGCAACCATGTGTCCCTCACAGCGTCCACTACTTTCATTTGAATTTATAAAGGTCAAGAAAATCCTCTGCTTAAATTTAAAAAAAAAAAAAAAAAAAAAAAAAAAAAAAAAAAAAAAAAAAAAAAAAAAAAAAACAAAAAAAAAAAAAGAAAGAAAAGAGAAAAAAAGAAAGAGAGAAAGAGAGAAAAAAAAAAAAAAAGAAAGTGTAGG
>VURO01019150.1:0-20061 GCA_015108175.1 Pelvicachromis taeniatus
CGGAGGGACTTCCGGGTCGAAGGTCGCCCGGCTACTATTGGAGACTGGCGTCTATTTGTCATGACATGTGTTCAAACCGGCGTTTATTAGAAACGGGCGTCAATAAGAGACAGGCCACTAATGGAAGATATACGGTATATTTTTTTCTGTATCAACATTTAGAACATTACAACAACTTAGAGATCTCAATGACATCTCACACATGCTGCGTAGTGACCTTCTGTGGTTGAATTAGGGTTAATCAAAGTTCAAATCTGTTTAAATCCCTAAAGGAATTGAGGGGACCGTGAATTGAAGATAGAGTAATTATTATGAAGGTGAGGCTGGCAGGAGAGGGCATCACATTCAAAAGCAGCCTGTATAGAGCAGAGTGGATCAGAATCAGTTGATATAAGACAAAACAGGCCTAGTCTCTGTATGTCCAGCAGCTCATTAGCTGTTTCCCTGCACCTGCATGATGTCTGCACACTCATGCTGTCCATCAGTCTTTCAGGACATTTGCCTATGAAAACAAGGTGGCTCTGGTGCTGGGTCACTGCCAGATGAAGCAGATTCTGAGGGGGACCAAACAAGCACAAAAATGCTGCAGCAGCTGGCTGGGCTTGGTTGGTTTGCTCTGGTCTGGTGGACGGACACCAGAGGAGTTCAGCCTGTTTGTCTTTCTGCACAGCAACAAAATAGCCCAGCACAGCACAGTCAGTGTTTGGCCACAGTCATTGCATGCATGTGTGTTGGTTGCTTCAATAACAACAGGGAACGTAGAGATTGGAGAAGCATGCTGGTAAAGTGTGTTTCTCTCTGCCAGTGAAACCACACAGCTCTTTGATCCTGTTTTACTCATCTAACCCAACACGCACAAACCGTGAGACTATCTCAGGCTGTCTGTCAGCTGTCAGAGAATTCACTACGACTGCACGTTGCCTTTTCTTTTTCAAAGCCGGTCACCCCTTGAAAACAGGAATGTTATTTTCCATCAGAAATATGTTACAGGTGTAACCCTCCAATGTTACTGTCAGGAAAAACTAATGAGCATCAATTCTCATTCATCACTTTTCACTCCACAAAGACACACACTCACACAAACACCCACATCATCAAATCGTCAGCTCCACCAGCCGAGGACATACTCTACTACACAGCAGGAGCAGACAGTCTGTTGCTGATTCTGTTTGTTTCCCCTGTTTGATGGGGTTGAGTGTCCCTAGGGCACAGTCAGAGTATTGTGGGCAGCCACAGAACATAAACGATCTGAGACCTTCTTTTTAGGACGTGTTCGTCATCATCATCCTCAAAAAGATGTTTGGTTTCACAGAAGTAGTCTGTTGGCCATACAAAGCACAACTCCACGTGTGTGAATGTATAGATTTTAGAAACAACACTGCAGCATTTAACTGGAAAGGCTTCTTCCTGTAAGCCATTATCATGTAAAATGCATCTCGATAATAACGTTTTGTGCATTAATCTGTTGATTATTTGCAAATGTAAATGTAAATAGCATTCCAACGTGCTATTAAGCTTTTTGCATTTCAGAGTGGCTTCAATTAACCTTTTTAATGATTGCACCGGAAGACACACTGGAATCCATTGTTAATCCAATAATTATTGTCTGGCGAATGTACTTGACTTCGCCCTGCCAGCCAGCTAATTCACTTCAAGTGTTTATTTGCAGGAGTCAATAATTCTTCTGATTAGAATTGGATTTGCAGCTTAAAAAGGGAGAAATTTGTCAGGTTGTTCCCCCCACTCATATTAAAATGCCCTTGGTTCAGGTCTATGTAAGTGCCTTTAAAGAATAAATATCAATGTAAATGTAGGGCCCCGTGAAATAAATTATTTCATGATAATTACTATGTTAAATGTGACTAAGCATGGCAAATGTTAGGTGCCAGACCCAAATAACTTTCTGCTTATAATCATAAGGATAATAATAGTAATTTATTTTAAGCTTACAATGATGTAGTCAAGTATTAAATTGCTATTTCTAATGAAGTGTAACATAGGAAAGGATTGACAGAAGGATTTTTTTTTTTTTTTGATGGATAATAGTAGTTATTTCTCAACAAATGTACATTTTTATATATTTATATATACAGCATTATATGTCCCTGAAGTCAGTAAAGTTCCTTTTTAATAGGAGGTCAAGCTTCTGGTTAGAGCTCTCTGTGTATACATTGTTCTAAAACTCCACTAAAACACAAACACATTGACAACTCAAGTGGATGCCAAACAGAATATTAGAGTTGCAAATAATATGTGTAATAACTGCTTTCAAAGGCAAAGCTAAAATTCCCCCAAAAACTCAGAAAAATAACACAACAACAACAACAACAACAAAATAACTTCACGGTTCTTCAGTGAACTTTATTACTGAACCGATCACACAGCCAAGTGATGCACTCCAAAGTACTATTATCTGTCTGCTGTACAAAGATGCTCTGCACCATCATGACAACACTTGCCATCATAAGAGGACCATTTTCTGGCAACTGCCGTACAGCCAGGGAGACCACAACCTCAGTTATATTCGTGCTCTCAGTGCCTTTTAACAACAGGATTGGATAATTCTCTTTTGGTCATAAGAAATGGTGTTTTGCTGTGTAGACATTAATGTAAAACTAGTATAAACTTGATAAAAAATCATTCCCTTTTTCTACATGCGCTTAGTGGCAGCGGGCCGGCACTCATCTCTGCTCGCTTTTTCTCCAAGAGACCCATCTGCTGTTTCAAATCTGTTTATTGATAACTATTTGCTTCTCCTGTTTTGCTTTCATGCCCTAATTTTATCCCTGAACCATTTCAGCATTTCAATGACTCAAAGCACTGCTAAGTGTTTGGCTTAGCCGGGCATAATATAACATATCACGGTGTTGCCACAGTGAGTCTTGAAATGCGGGAAGCTAGTTAAAATATTAACCAAAAAACAGCAGAGTGGAATTTAAAATGAGAAACCTTCTTAAAGTGCTTCATTTATCTTGTGTGAGCTGGGCCACACTCCAACATAGAAAGAAGACGTTCAAGGAAAATCCCAATCAAGCAAAAAGAGAGCATTCAAAACATTTTCTACAGTCATTTGCTGAGAAATAAATTCGTCTTTCTTCCTGCACACTTTGTCCGGGAGAAATGACTAAGGGAGGCTCATGAACTAGTGGTAATTGCCCTGGCAGTATGTGTCTTAGCCATAAAAAGTACAGCGCCTGCTCCATGTTATCACCAAAAACAAGCCCACGATGACTGAATTTTTTACCGCTCAGCTACAATCCAGCCAAATGTTGCAGTCAGAATGTGTTTTGAAAAAAAGATACAAGGATGCAAATCACAATACAGAACCTGAACAGGTTATTATGGATGACAGTAAAGGTTGAAATTAACTATGATTAAAACACAGTGAGAAAAACACCTTTTTTCTTTTTTTAGCAAAGAGTGTAAAATAACTTTAATGAGGTGAGACAATAAAAATTAATGCGAAAGGGAGGAAGGTAGAGCAGGAGATAGGAAATTCCCTTAGTGAAGGGGAAAGGTTTAAATCAGGAATACAATCTAAAAAGTGACTGCTTCAAAAACATGGTTTCCACTCCATTGCATGGCTAAGGAGGTCAATTTAAGGATGGCAACAAACCGCTGTGTTTAATGATTTGTCTTCCTAATCTGATGCAGATCATTAGGCAGAAGCCTCTGTACAACAAAAACAAGGCAAGGATAAGAACATCGCTAAATCTGTTCTCTTTAACAAAACAACACAATTCTATCTGCGGCGCCTGCTACGTGGGTTTGACAGCTTGCTTGCATCCATATAATCGAGGGAATAGATCCAAGATATTTTTAAATTCAAGATGGTGATACCTGACTGTACAGATCTGAAAATGTGGAATTTATTGCCAGAATCTCCTTCTCTCTTTATTCTTTAGGGCTTTTTTTTTTTTTTTTACAAACTTTGGGAAATTGGTAAAAAAAAGTGGGGTAAGAGATGTGTGATGGACTGCTGATTGAATTTTCTTATTAACAGTGACTGATCAGCATGTGTGTGTGGCAGCAGGTGGCAGGCTGTGAAGGAGAACCAGCCCAGCTGAAACGAAGCCTAACTGCTGGGAAGTCACCAGCAGGACGGACACATATGGAGGAATGCATGCTTTTCTGTAGAGTGGAATTTGTGTGTGTGTCTATGGCCATTGCTGGAGCTTGCCACATAGGCTCTGTTATAAATGAGCATGGCACACTGGGGCAGCTGGAACAAGCATGGGGCAGCTGGGTAATTTGGAGAGTTGTGTGGCGCGATTTGTTGGCCCAGCTGTGTTAGCTGAGGTGGGAAAAATGTTCCTGTCGCATGAAAGTGTGTGCTCATACATATATGACCACTGTGGCGCATGTATGCACATGCTTCTATAAGGACAAAGCACAAGAGGCAGCTTATCTCAAATCCTCGAACGAGACAGGGGAAATAAACAGGCCTGGAACTGAAATGACACTTCACTGAAATATTGATCATTCTCCACAGCAGAGGAAGCATGCGCATGCAGACACAAAGATAGATAGATGAAACAAAGTAATGCAGATATGTGAGAATAGGTTTCTCAGCAACCCCCCCGGCTGTACACATCATGTTTTCGTTCCTGCACTTTGAGCCCTACACTGATCATTTTTGAGAATGTCAATAGGTGGTGTATAATTTATTCTCAGAGCTGGCAGCTCATATGTGGAAGGGCCCAATATGTAGTATGACTTTAAATAAATAAACAGATGGGCAAACCACAGACCTGTAAAGGGAAATGTAGCAGCTAGACTGGCTACTGAAAACAAATGAATTATTCACCTTACTATCTCACAACCTCTGCCACCATGCACAGCTGCAGCCTACAGCTGTAGGTATCAACAGAAATGGAGGAGCGGCATTAATGCGCAAGTCCTGTAACTTTTTAAAAACTTAAAAACAAAAAAAACCCGTCTTGTTTCAGTTTGTCACAGGGAAGTCCTTCAGATGCAATTAGAAACTGAGTGGCTTTTAACAAATCAATTAGCGCTATCTTCGAGTCATCCAGCTAACTGAAGAACGGGAGGGAGGGGCAGAGAAAACTAGAGGCGCTGGAAGGAGATAGAGGATGTGTGGAAGGAAGCAAAAAGAAGAGCTTCTGTTATTCTTTCTCTCTGCCTCACTCTAATTAGACAGGCCAGTGTGAGCAGAATCTCAATGGCGGGATGCACAGAGTAGCAGATAAAGTGAGGAAGAAGAGAAAGCACAGAAGATAGTATACTACTGTACTAACCTGAACCTATACATAAAGAAAACTGGAAGGGTGCATAGGCCCATGGGCTGCAAGATGGATGAAAGATTAGATACGATGCTGCCACATGACTCATGGTTGATGCAGTAAAGCCATAAAAAGTTTAGCATTTAAGTGAAAAGCTAATCTCTGAATAATTGATGAATAATCAAAAGTAAATTAAAAAAAAAAAAAACACCCAAAGACATAAGTATTCTCACCACCATGTTTCCAGAAAGGTTTCATACACTATAGTGTGTGTCTCTATTTTTTTTTTTATCTCTCTCCCTCCACTACAGCATCCGAAGTCATCCACTATAAAATGCTGGTGTAACTTTGATCACACAAGGTGTTTTGGCCTTGTTTCTCTTCCTGTAAAATACCGAGCAGCAGACTCTGTTGAACAGAGTCGTGTTTTTATTTATGTTTTTATTTGTTTTTTGGCCAATTCTGGATCTTTGATGAAGTTGCATGTGTGTCTCTCAGTGAACATCTTTTGATGGTGTGGTTACTTTTGGTCTGGCTGATCATGCTTTGGATAAAACTGCTACGGTCAAATGAGTCCAACGCACTGTCTTGCTTCAGTCTTGCAGTGATTTGTCGCTGAGAAAGTCCCTCAAGCAGTTTAAAATAACAATCTGACAGAATCAGTGCTACTCAGTAAGCAAGGTTTGTTTGTTTTTTGCTGGAAGCCTTGTATTTTACAGGTGAACAAAAGACTGAATCGATCTGAGTCATTTGAACTCAGATTCAATTGGAAGATTACAACTCAAGGAAATCTGACCTTTTGTTCAAATGAGTGCACATGGATTTGCATGCTCTCCCAGTGCCTGTGTGGGTTTTCTCTGGGTACTCTGGTTTCCTCCCACAGCTCAAAGACATGCATGTTTGATTAACTGATTATTCTGAATTGCCCTTAGGGTGCAAGTGTGAATGGTTGTCTTTCCGTCTGTGTCAGTTGCCTTGCAGACTGGTGACCTTTCCAGTGTGTACCCCATCTCTCACCCACTGTCATCTCGGGCATGCTCCAACCCCTCTAGTCGAATGAGTGGTTAAGAAAATAAATGGAAGGATGACATATGACAGATGAATATAGTGACTATGACAAATTTGCTCAAATGTATTTGCTTAACTAGAAAAACTGGCAAATGTTAAATATTTTATATTCTATGTCATAACTTACATTTTGACATGTTTGTAAATCCTCAAACTGTTGAGCGTCAATATGCCTGCTTTTGAATTTCATTTACTACAATGCTAATTAACTAAAAAACAATAAAAGAATAATATTAAATATTTAAATTAAGGGAAAAAAACACTGCTTGTAGATGTTATCACACTAATTTATGTCATGTTATTGCAACTATTTCCACTTTACTGCATGTCAGCATTTATTACTGACAAATGAGAAAAACACTTTCAAGGTATTGATCTATTGCATTCCCTCTCTACATGCTACTGAAAATGATTATATAGCTATTAATATGAAAAGCCATCTTCAAAGTTAAAGACTATCTATGAGATGTAAAAATCTTAGCTCCTTAGACACCTGAGCCTTTTGTAACTTATTTTTTAGTGATAATTCTGTCACTTTTTTCGGTAACATGGCTGTAAATGATGCTGTCAACTGTGTCGACTTTCAGCATAACTTTGGAGTAAGTATGAAAAAGCATTTCTAGAGAATATTTGGGGAACAAATGGATTATGTGCCTCGAGCTAAACTTCATCGTCACAGGCCAGATTTGTCATTCTGCAGGATTTTAAAAGCCTTCCTCCAACCTCTTAAAATGGATTTCCTTGATTTGTGTCACTATTTGGATACTGAAGACTGCCAATGAGTCAACAGAAGGCGATTTTTCTTAGCGCGGTGGGACGAGCTTTTCCAAAATTATAAATTTAAGTGAACTTGACTTATCAAAGCAATTGATATAACGTGAAATTCACTATAAAATGTACGTCATTACTCGCAATGGGTGTGAAGTATAAAAGTAAAGTGGTTCAACTTTTATGTTTGTGACAACAGAGGAACATTTCCCACTGATATACAGCTTAGTAAGATAAGTACTTACTGAGATCTAAGGTGGCTTCATAAATTAATAATAAGCAGCTTTTCAAATGGAGCAGTCATACTGTGATTGAGAAAAGAATAAAAGTGAGATAATCCATCAACACATATGAGTGGCGATGACCCATTTCTTCTTGACACCTGTTTTCAACACTTCAGTTAAAGCATACATTATTAATAACATTTACCTTTTAGTTCCTGAGTCTTTAGGTACATGCCTGCACAATAAAGAATTTGTAACATGGACATTGCATCTAGGAGGTAGAGTAGGTCATCTACTGAGCTGGTGGTTTGATCCCTGGCTGCTCCTGTCTGCCAAATATCTTTGTGGAAGATATTAACCCCAAGTTGAAATTCACTGGAAGTGCATCTACTGGAGTGTGAATGTGTGTGAAAAAGGTCTGTCCAGTTAGTTGCTTACATAGCAAACATTTACATTTAGACCTTAAAATATTATACAACAGCAGGTTAGTTGTACTTTTAGCCTTATATTTCAGCCTTTATTTAATGATCAGATTTAAGCCCATATGTTTATGGTAATTGGCCTGTATTTGTATAGTGCTTTACTTAGTCCCTAAGGACCCCAAAGCACTTTACACTACAATCATTCACCCATTCACATGGCAAGCTACATTGTAGCCACAGCTGCCCTGTGGCGCACTGACAGAGGCGAGGCTGTCGGACACTTGCGCCACCAGGCCCTCTGGGCCATCACCAGTAGGAAAACATGGGGTTCGTATCTTGCCCAGTCTATTTGGCATGTAGACTGGATTTAAGCCTGGGATTGAAACACCGACCTTCGGGTAAGGAGGTGACCCACTCTACCACCTGAGCTACAGCCACCCCTTGTCTGATATATAGGCTTGGTTGCCATGCTTACATGTGACAGTGCAATGCAGTATAATGGCTGCTGAATCACTGTGAAGCCATATTTCAGCACAGCATTAAACAGACTTGGTTAATGGGTCTGGAATCACCCCCCACTCTGGAACAAAGATTCACCACTGTGGATAATCCATCTGATTCAAATTTTCTTCCTTCCTTTTTTTAAGAGTTTTAATTAAATTTTCTAATGATTAAGGCTCTATATGAAGGGAGAATTGGACATTGAAAGGAATTGAAGTTCAGAAGAGTGAAACCTCTATAATAAAGCTTATTCACTTAAAGCATATACTATGCCACCAGACAGTGCTATCTCACCATGTAGTCACCAAATGACCTGACAGAAGAAGAATGATATAATTTACTGTGTGTGGTAGTGGCAATAATCCAGTTTAATATGAAACCTGGTGCAGATCACAAAGACGCAACACATGTTTTTTAATGAGGGAGGCAATTATGCCGTGATTCTGAGGATCCATGTGTATGAGATTGTTAATTTCAATTACGAGGCACATCAGTAACCACTTCAGCTCTCTTTCCTCTGTGGGGAAATCTTAAAACCTCCTCTATATTATGGAGCATAAAGGTGTTAAGTATAGTTAGGTGAGCTTGAAATCCTTATCAGCACACTGTTATACCTTTTAAAGGAAGATACAACAAAAAGAAAAGCTTTTGCTTTGAAGATGGAAAAACAGAATCTGCATAAGACTTTTGATTTCATCTTTGCTCCCTATTTTTATATAAAGGAACCAAAGAAGAGTTTAAATATAATGGTGTCTTGGTGTCCCCAAAAATTAGTGAAGGTTTCAGGATAATTTAGTAACTGTCATGGTTATGCAAACTGTCGACCTAAAATCCAGACTCCGGGACAGGATTTATTAGACAAAAAAAAAAACCCAAATGGAAGTAGGGTTCAGCAGTAATCAAAGCAGGTAATACACAAGGCAAACACTTAGGCAGACAAACAGTATGATGCAACAAAGAGCTAAGGAAAAGTGAGGGCTTAAATACACACAAGGTAATCAGGGAGAGACACTGCTGAGGGGGGGAGAAGGCACAGGTGAACAGAATCAATTAACAAGCAAGAAACACAGACTAGGCACGGGGAACATAGGAGGATGGGAAAAACGTAACAATTTACAAGATCAGAATGAAAACACAACCTAAGCAAAGATGATATCCAAACTGAAAACTCCAACAACGTCAAACAGAAAATATGAAGCAGGAAACTGGGTCCATAACAGAAAACACTGTGTACCAAACCCAGGATCATGACCTGGAAGTTTTAAGTTAAAAACAACAACAAGAACAACAAAAAGAAAAAGCCTAAAGCCAAAGTTCTAAGTCAACTGGTTTAATCTACATTCTATCTCTTACATAAGAATCATCCTTAGGGAGAGAGTGGGGTCCGAGGTGAGAACCACTTCTGCTCAGCAATAAAAAAAAAGCACCAATTGAGGTACTTTAGGAATCTAATTAGAAACCGTCACATATGCCTCTACTTAGGAGCACGTGGATGACCCTGGCTTTTTAGATATTGAGAGGAGTCATGAAAAAAATTGCTTACCATTTTACTTTTTGTATCTTATGTAACTGTGAAGGGTTAAGGGCATATACTTTGGTGTTTTTTCCATTTGTTTGTGTTTGCAGATGATTTTATGGTTTAAGTTGACTTTGATCTTCAGTGGATAGTGTTGCATTTTAAGGCTGTCACCGGGAAAAAAATTTTTTTTTATTTTGACTACTTCGGCCATGTGAGAGGGAAAAACATGTCCTCAAAGTCTTACTCATGTGTGACAGTAAGAAGGATCATAGGATTAATGGGGGGTGTGAGCTGCACTTATTGTAGGTGTTATGTCGGGATATAACACTGAAAGAAAGTGAAGGCCACAGTTTAAAGCTTTGCTGTTGGATGGCACTGGTTGTGACCATGGCCATGCAATTTTGGCTGGATCAAAAAAGTGAAATAACAGTGCTGGGTTTTCTTGTGGTATACTGGCCTTATTCTGAATGGGAAAGTAATATGAGAGCATGGAAAGAGAATAATATGCAGCATAGAAGTTGGTGGAGAAAGTAATGTTTAGTCTGCACAGCAGTTGCAGTGTAAGATTACTGGGCAGACTGGAGGGATTAATGGATGTCAGGATGGGAAAAAGCTAAATAAGCTGGAAACATTTGCAAAACCACTTCCACAATAGCTGCTGCAAGACTGAAAAACATCAGCAAAGGGGCTTTACAGTGGCAACAAATGGCTCAACTCCTTAATCTTTAGTGTAATGCCATTATTATTGGTGACATGGTGTCAGCTCAAAAGCTATGATATGGTGGTGCATCACAGAGTCATTCTGCGTTCACATTACACAAATGGATGGGGAGAGAGAAGCATGCTTGGGAAAAAAAAAAGGAAAACAAAATTAATCTAACGAGCTTTTCCTTGTTAAGTACGTGCTCTGTCTCTAGCTGAATGACAATGACGAGGCATCCGCTTACCACGATACACATCCCATTGTGAATAAATGAATATGTGAGCACCCTGCAAAACAAAGCAAATGGAGGAATTAATTCAATGAAATGAAAAGCCTGCATTGCCAGATAAGCCATACGGCTTCGCAGCTGAGGTATGAAATGTGACAGTGTATGATGAGCGGCATGGATATCGTGGCTGGGCTACATACGACAGTCTGTCCATTCAGTGGCCAGTGTAGCAAACTTGCAGCACCAGTCAGAGATTTTTGCATCATTAATTCAGTCTTCTTGGCTCAGTGTTTTGGCTGCGCTCGCCGCATAGGGAATGAAATGCCAGGAGAAACAGAGGTCAGAGAGCAGCAGAAAGAAGAACTTTCACAAGAAAACAAAATTGCTTTTGCAATATTTACACACATCCACGTGTTTTTCCACAGAGATTTTGAGGAAAATTTCGGTTATAATGAGCCAAGTGAACACGTGCATTTCATGAATGCAAGTTGAGAACTATTTTTAAAAATTTGTCTAGGGCTGGGATTTAAAAAAAAAAAAAAACCAAGTGTCTCTACTCAGAAACACTCCAACTACAATGTGTAAGATCAGAGAGGGAATCCAGACCAAGATCTAGATTTAGTCCAGCCCACAGTAGTGCATCAGGGCCAGCAGCTGCCCAGGGGGTGGGAGGCTGAACGTTCAGGTCCAGCAAGGCCACTCAGCTATCAGGATAGCTAAAACAGGCACATCGCCTGGCATTGAGCTACAAAGAGCCTGGGCCTGCAGGGGAGTCCTGTTTGATGGGGAGACAATAAAAATGGATGGTCACCATGCCAACTACCTCTGAGTGAAAGTAAAGACGAATGGTGGATTTTTATTTAAAAAAAATAAAAATAAAATAAAAAAAAGAAAGAACAAAGTAAAAAGCTTGGTGGTTACAAAGCTGCATCGAGGCGCTCTAAATGCTACATTATTAGAATTGAAGAGTACTTGATGAGAGCAAAAAGATTTTGCTAACAGCAAATGAAACTTTTCCCAACGCCACATATTTTATTTCCTTCTGTAACGACCCTGAACTGTTAATTAAGCCCTTAAATTCACCCTGACTATATGGTGGAGTCAGTTAAAAATGCTTCTGATAGGTCAGCGGGCCATCGCTCAGATTTGAAGTGATCTTTGCTCCACAGAGACAATGAGAAATTAAAAAAATATAATAAAATAAACAAGCGATTACACTTTGTGACTGGAAAAGATATGGCAACATCCCCACTACATGGTATTTCACCTGAATGAGCTTATATGATGACTGTGATAGTGTGAGTCCTTATCACTCAGTGTGAACAAAGCCAGCTTTAGATGTGTGGAGTTTGGGGCAACACAAGTAACTGTTAGGAGATTTTAATGAACTCACATTTATTCACATAAATTTTATATTACCAATCTGGTAATATCTGGTGGCTATATGGCCATATCCATCCATCCATCCATCCATCCATCCATCCGTCCATCCATCATCTTGAGAAATTAAAGGAAAAGTTTTAAATCCATGTTCCAGTTGATCCTGCAGGAAGAATAGAACTGTCCTCTTTTCTACAGGTACTGTGGATTCCTCCAGTAGTTCAAAGACAAGCATGTCAGGTTAACTGGTGATTCTAAACTGCCTGTCTGTGTTAGTCCCGTGATAGACTGGCGACCTGGCTAGGAGGTCTAGAGTGTACCCCACCTCCCACCCACTGTCACTTGGGATAAGCTGCAGCTACTGCACGGCCATAAATTGGATAAAAGGTTAAGAAAATGGATGGAAACATTTCTTTCCTGATAACAGCAGTCATGTCAAGAACAGCAATTCCCCAACACAGGAAAACACAGGAAGCAAGGGGTCACTGAATCGTTTTATACTGTGGTTTTTACAGTCACCACATCCTAACCTAGTGAGCAATGATGAACAAGTGTAATAGACAGTACTTTCTACAACCATCATCAAAAATCCAAATAAAGGGATATCTTTTGAAAAGTGATGTTCCACGCTATAGCTCCAACTCTAAGTAAGACCCTTTAAATCAGATTTTCATTTAGTTTTTCATATTTCATCATTATGAACGGCGCCAGCTAAGGTGGACAACCTGCAAACCACAATTTGCTCAGAAGGACTCAGAAGCTTCAAATTGATTTTTGTTGAGCAGTTTAAAATTGATTGTGCGTGTGTGTGTGTGAGAGAGAGAGAGAGAGACTTAGCTTATTCACTGTACCATCATGATTTAATAATAGATTCCTCTTTTTTAAAGAACTATAGAAAGGCAAATCCCTAATGGATATGAATGTGCAAGAAGCCACATTAAAATACAGCTCGGAAAATATGCATTATTTTTACACTTGTACAGTCAAAGAGAAAAAAAGTCTGCATTATATGGGGGCAACACTTCAGATTAGCAGGCTGAGAAAGAAAAAATAAAAAATTGAATGTATTCCATCTATTGCTCTCTGTTCTTCCCTCTGAAGTGTTTCCAGAATGACGTGAAGGTACATGGAAAAGGTATTTAAGCATGACAGTAGAGCTGGAATTAGTTAAAGCTACAAAATACTGCTGTCAGAATCCTTTCTGCTCAGCCAAACAGCTTCAGCTGGGCCTGCGAGTGACCTTGAATATATATACATAAATGTATGAACACATGGACACGATATATAAATATTTACATCTAGATACCCACGTGGTCCACTTGGGTTTGTATCTCAGGTTTGCAAAACATTCTATTGTTCATGTCGTAATTGTATAATGGAAAGTTGTGTTTACCTTAGCCAGAAAATAACTGGTTTATTTATGAAAAGGTTTATAAATATCCTCAGATCACAGCTCCACAGAGGCTGATAACAAGTCTTTCAATTGAGAGTGTCTCTCATTCTCAAATAGAGCGGTTTAACACTGAGGTGCTGAAAAGGGATAGCAGATATTTTTGTAGTTTATCCTTTTAAATAAATGATCAGGTCCTTCAAAAGTTAATTTAAAAAAAAAATGTTGCTTATTTCACCATGCTGCTTTTTTGATACTGTTACTTACTGTGCATTACACACTCAAATCGGTTGTTTATCATTGTGGACAATGTATTTTCCTGGATTTGACAAGCAAGACAAAACATTATAATATAAAAATAATAATATTTTTTTAAGGCTAGTCCTTAAAGGCCTTAAAGGGCATAACTTAATCGCTACATAGTGATGTACAGTTGGTAAATGGCCTGCATTTGTATAGCGCTTTCTTAGCCGGTAAGGACCCCAAAGCGCTTCACACTACATTCAGTCATTCACCCATTCACACACACATTCACACACTGGTGATGGCATGCTACATTGTAGCCACAGCTGCCCTGGGGCGCACTGACAGAGGCAAGGCTGCCGGACACAGGGCCCTCTGACCATCATCAGTTAGTATCTTGCCCAAGGATACTTGGCATGTAGACTGGAGGAGCATGTAGACTGGAGGAGCCTGGGATCGAACCACCGACCTTCCGGTGCGGAGGTGACCCGTTCTACCACCTGAGCTACAGCTCTTCTACAGTTCAATCATAACATTTAGACATAACCCCCTAACCCAACACGCACGCACACACGCACAGCATCTGTTGCTTTGAAGCAAAGACTTATTTTACTCAAGTTGTGAACGCTTTCTTTGTTGTTGTTGTTTTTGCGAGCAAAATTGAAAGTTGTAATGTAAGGCACATTATAATTCACTTAAAACAAAGTATACTACTCGCTCTGACTTTTATCTTTGGTTTGATCTCTACTATTGCTGTTTTTGTAGTAGAAAGATGCAAACATCTGATGACCACTTTGTTGTTATTTTTGCAGAATTAGCTGGTTGCTGAGTTTGTTTAGTTTAAGCCACGTTTAAATCTCGGGTAACAGATAATCTCCTTTGAGAAAAAGCGTGCATATGATTTGGGGCTGCTGTGGCTCAGGAGACAGAGCAGGTCATCTGCTCATTAGAGGGTCGAGGGTTTGAGATACTGTACCCTGAGTTGCACCAATGCTTTCATTGGAGTGTGAATGTTAGATAGAAAGCACTTTCTGTGAATGGGTGAATGAGGCATATTGTGCAAAGCGTTTTGAGTGCTCAAGTGGGGTAGAAAAGTGCAATTTAAGAATCAGTCCATTTAAAACTGCAAACCCAAATGCACTACAATGACTCTCACCATACTTTCTGAAAGTGGCATTTGCTCACCCAGAAAAAGTTCACTGAATATGCCTACCCTTCTCTGCACTGTCCTGCTAAAAGTCGTAAAGTTACACATAGGCTTCAATATTTACACCTGGGACCTACATGGTGCTATTAGTCACTGTGCCACTTTCAGGCAATTGTGGGTTCACTGCTTTCCTCAAAGGGTCATTAACAGTGTCTGCTATGGCAGAAAGCAATGTGTTTGATTCACTTCTTCCCCCTTTAGCTTGTCAGGGTCATTAACCTTCTTTTTGTTAGTTCATCTCTCTAGCTGTGTGGCCACTTCATTTCTCATTTGGCAGCATGTGCAGCGATGTTGTATAATTTAATCATTTTGGATTGTAAAACACACAGTTTTGGTTGTTTCTAGGTCACATAAGACATTCATCAGTTTTTTTATCCTTCTGTTTCTCATTAAGACTCGCATTACTTTTATCATTCAGCCAAAACAGTGGAAAGCATTAAAGGCTGTAGATGTGGCAAAGTTTTCCTCTTCTTCTTTTCCCACTCTGTTGTCTTTTTTATGCTGACGTCAGTGGTTTTTTTGTCCCTTATACCCATTCCATAACTATCTATCATTTCTCATCATGTATTCTCAATCATCTGCTACAACCTTTGCCCACAGCCCAAGCAAAAATCCACCACAAAAATCTCAAGGTCTCAATGGGTGACAGGCCATTAAGTGGTCTACGAGGAGCCTTAAACTCAGCTGCACTTTCCTTTACCTCTGGTGGTTGTCTGGTCCATTACAAAAGTAGAAGGGCATTGCAGATACCAAAGGCTTTTCTTCTAGTTCCCAGAAGAGAGCTTTAAGCTTTCAAGATCTACACAACCCACTGACTATAAAGTCTAGCAGTGCTTGTGCAAAGTTGTGCAATGACAGACCCCCAGATGATATCCTGCACAACTGCAAGCTAGTCCTTAAAGGCCTTAAAGGGCATAACTTTATCGCTACATAGATTGCTGTGTGCACAAAGGATTTGTGATAGCTAAATGGTTTCCCTTTGATTGTGTCCTGAATTTATTGTTGCTCATAAAAAGCTAAGCTACTGTTAAACTGTGTTTTCCATGGTCAGATGTTGTTATGTTATTCGCCTGCAGTGTTATCAGTCAGAGGTTTCCATTGGCATGAGGCGGTTAAGCCAAGTAGCCATTCTGAAGTGTTTCTTTGAGTTTTGATGGGAAATTCTTTGAGATGACAGAAGACTGACTAAATGTGAAAAACTCTGTGGTTCAATAAATGTGAACCATTTCAGAATGTATTTCTACTTCTTTACACAAAAAGAAAGTTTGATCCACTAGTCCACAGATTAGGCTGTGTGGCGTGTCGCAAATAAAATGTTTGGTCTGTATAGAAGTGGTATATCACTTTTTAAACAAGTGATAGGGAAAATCTGATGTTAAAAGATAAAAAAATTCTTGTCTTGTTTCTCTTCACAATGATCCTGCAAAGGCAACCTCCAAAGTCAGAGAGGGGTGAATAGCCTCCAGTATGAGGAGGAAAAACCAAGCTTGAGCCAGTAGCCCCTGAGGCACCAGGCATATGTGAATGAACCTTAACAAATAAACAACACTACTTCCCCCTCTGGATCACTCGCCTATGCTGCATTTAGCATTTCACCAATGATGTTTTAATGTTTTACACACTCTTTCCTCATGTTTCAGGGCATTAAAGGTCTATTCAACTATATGTATTATTTAAGCTGACCCTGGTCAGTGGTGGGGGAGATAATTTATTAATATGTTTATGCGGGTTGCTAGAAACACAGAAAGAGAAAGTTCTTTTATTATTCTAATGAGGCGAGATATATTTAGTTACTCCTCTTGCTTCTTACATTGCCACACAATTTTACAGCAAAAGTAAAAATCCATCATTGCCTGCTCTTTGCATGGTTATATAGCAACAATTTGTGATGTTTCATTTGTAATAGCACATTTTAATTGTCTTTTCTTTTTTGCCGTTTCATCTTGCATCATCTATTCCCTTTTCAGTCAGTGATTTCCCAGAATGACTTAAACCAACTGCTACAGAAAAGCGTTTCACAAAAGAAACACGCAGTGTCGGATGATTCCCTTCTCTCCAGGTGGGTCAGCCTCATTAAACATAAAACTACCAGATACATGATCGCAATCAGCAGTGCCACCTTCTGATTATTATGAGATCTTAGCTCATTTGAAGATGTGTTAGAGCGGTTAGGCTTGAAAGTTACAGTACAACAGGGAAATAGGAAAAAGAAGAAAGAAAGATGCCCATTTACTACTTATAATAGCCAGCTAATATTTGTTAAATACATGTAATATGTGTATATGTGTATCTGTATTACTCCTCAAATCAAACAAAGTATGGTAGTAAAATGAAACAATCCCAGGCCTAAACCTAAGACATAAAATTTGCACCATTTAGTCAGTACTGATAAAAAAAGTGGTAGGGTGATGAATTTCGGCATTTTGAGGAAAGAAATATAATGCTGTGTATAGAAAAAGGTCAACATTTCACATTTCACAAATCACATAATGAGACCTCTTCCTGATGACTGAGCCTGCTGTTCAGAGTAAACAATAAATACTAATCTTTCTCAGCTTAAGCTTTCACATTTCTGTACTTTTCACAGAAAACCACCTCAAGACGGATTGATGGTCCTACATTTGTGCACGTTTGCGTAGATCTCAGCCAACGCAGAAAAGGATTATGGGAATTCAACCAACGTGTAGGATACAGAGACGGGCTTGCATCCTGTCTTCCATGCTGACTGACTGGAAAAAAATCAGCTTGAATAGGGAAAGGGAATGACCACAACAGGGTTTACTACCAAGAAAAAAAAGAGCAAATACACATCAAACATAGAAAGTAGAGTGGAGAGTTTTAACTTAACACTTATTTTTACTCCAAATCAACGAAGTTCCTTGCTTCTGTCTTTTGAGTGAATGGGGCAAAGCTAAAGGACCAACAACGTGCAGAAACATAAAGAAAAAATTGTCCACTCTGTTTGAAATGTTTTTGACACTGCCCCCAAGTGGCAGTAGATCGCTAAATATGTAGATATGGGTCTGCAAACTTCAACGTAGCAATCTGTGTTACCCATAGGCTACCATGCTGCGACCATTATGCACTGTCAGAAGATGCTGCATGCATGTTGTTGACATTAAACACCTTTATGATCGTGATGAAAGGAACAAAATGCCATAAAAGGAATGCAGGATATAAATCAAAAGAGAGCCCTCCAAAAACGATGGTGCATTAAACAGGTGGCATGGCATCGTTTATCATTCTGCAGAGCCGTGGCCTTCTGATGACTTTAAGTTGCCTTACATCACTTTCTCTCGGTGTTTCACCTCCAGCACAGTCAGCCATGTCATCTGTATCCACTTTATCGCCACCCCTGAGCCAGCCCATCAGGAGAGAATGTCACAATGCATAAACAGCAACAAAAATACCTGCATCTACTTCAATGAATAATAAAAGTGGAGGGAAACTACAGAAAGAATCATGTCTACATATAACTCTTTTTTAAAAATTTTAGATTCAGTGTGAATGTACAGATCAAAAGTGATGTAGACTGCCATATGTTATAACTGGTCATTCATCACAAAGACGTTGACACACTGGGTGATTTATGTTGTCTCCACAACCACTGCTGTGAAGAGTAAGAGATGCTGTTCTCTTTTTTTCATCCTCCCCACTAGGAACACAAGAAAAATGGTTCACTATAAAAAATGTGAGCTTGAAGACTTGAGTTTCTTTTTTTTTCATCGTTTAAAATTAGACGGCCATTTATTAGAGGAAGTGCCACGTTAGTTTGGATAAAATAATTTTAATGTTTTGTGGCTGCTGCCAACAGGAGACTGCCAAAGAGCACAATGGCAAGCAATACAAAGCTGCAGTGCTTGTTTCTCTTGTTTCTCTTGTTCACACACACACACACACACACACACACACACACACACACACACACGCTCACAAAAGAAGTTAAGATCAGAAGATATCTATTTAATGTGATCAGATCCTATCACAGCAGGGGCGACAGCTGACAAGAATTCAGACCTAAGTAGTAGAGGCCCTGTTTTAGCCCGCTAGTTTAAGCTTTTATGTGAGCAGTCGTACAGCAAAGTTTTTAGCAAATTAACACACTGTTTTCATTTAACACTATGCGTTTATGTGACTAAATCAATTAATTCAGTGGGTGCGGAGTGGATTTGCCTTTGATGACGCTCTTGTGTGTGGGTCAGTGACAACAGTTCTCCTTATAAAGTGGATTAATTAAAGGCCCACACCCGACCAGCTTTTTCATGCTTGACATTTCACAGAAGCATCACTCCACTTCTCTTCTTTCTCCTTCTGTTCACATCTCTTTTTTCCAATCTAATAATACAAAGTATCTAATAACACAGAGATTATCTTCATCAGCACTTCTCTTCAGCGTAACAATATCTCAGATTGCCTATTGTATTCCTATGTATTGTGTTATTGTTATAACAAAGGTTAGTAATTAATTTATAGCATAAATGGAAGGCAGAGTCTCCTGGCAGTAATTCTTCTTTCTTATTTAGATTGTGCACAATGTCAGACCTTTCCTTAAAAGGCTAATCCTATTGAATAAACAATCACAATCAAAGTAACCACTCCAGAGAAAAAATAGGTTTTTCCTTCACTTTCAACTTTTTCTTTAAAAGAAAAGAAGATATGTTTCTATGTGTGGTGTTTAGATTAAATAATAAAGGCCAAAAATATCCCCACATGATATAGAAGAAAGAAGATTTTAGTTATGAGAATCAAGAATAATCTGTCATGTCCATTCAATCACAAGCACATAATTTTCCAGAAATGAACTTGGCTATACATCTGATCTTGTGTAAATTAAATTTCTTAATATTTGCAGAACCACTTCTGTTTGTTGTTTGTTGTACAAAAAAAGGCAGCCTCCTATTGGTAAGAGAGAGAGAGAGAGAGGGGCTATAGCTCCATGACCCCTTCCTCCAACACCACTTATTGATTGATTGCCAGCACCAGGGCTAAATCCCCTTCCAAGGACAAGTGGCTTCACATGCTCACCCAGCCCCTACACACACACACACACACACACACACACACACACACACACACACACACACACACACACACACACACACACACACACAAACACACACACACACACAAACCCACAACACCCAACACACAAAACACACAAACA
>VURO01019150.1:20081-42433 GCA_015108175.1 Pelvicachromis taeniatus
GTGTGTGTGTGTGTTTTTTTATGACAAATTCAGTACAGGAGCAGCTGCAAACAATCTCATTCTGTACTGAAGAAGGTTTGACAGAGACAGAGCTAACTGCTTCTGCTGGGCACACATGTTAATGTAAGTGCAGCAAGCATCCAGATGAGCACATGGAGTATGTAGGCAACCCTTGAACAGTTAGTTGACAAGAAGTGCTTCCTGGATTCAAATTGCTTTTCTTTGAGGTGCTCTTTGGTATATAAGCTTAAACATCAAAGAACTCTAACTCCCTCTCTTTTTAAATCGTGTCTTTTTAAAATGCTTTTATTTTCATGGCACGGTCACATTTCACCTAAAAAAAAAATTCCTGTGCATTTCGACATATAAGGCATAAAAGATACCAATAACCCTACTAGATTTCACTGACTGGGCTATGGTCTATTAATAGAAAATCCTAATGCTAAAGCATACAATTATAATTTAAGATGCAATAATTGAGCCTTTACATTATGATCAACTTAAACTGACCAAGCTACATCTCTCAGCTTGAGCGGCCAACCTCATTGGCACTCTTTGGCTGAATTAAAGTATGTAACACCAGTAAGATTCCAGAAACTTCTGAAAAGGTTGTAGGACAAACATTTGAGAGTTCTGATGGAGTAATGGAACTTCATTCCATCAGCATTCAGTTTGATTGAGGTCAGATCACGATGACAGCTATAGCATATGATTTACATCATTTCCATTCTCCTCAAATTATTAAAAAAACTTGTCTGAACAGTGGATGAGGCCATCATTGTCACACAGATCACTCCTATGAGGACAGAAATGCATCATCATAAGTAAAAGGTAATCGCTTAGAATAAACCCACTGGATCTCCACCCAACTGTACTTTGCAGTAAGTTCAAGCAAATAACGTGCCTCAACTAACAAGTGCTCTTCAGCCACGGTCGCTGACAAATGTACCTTTCATTTCACAGGAGACTCAGGTACATAAAAACTGCAAATCAATAATCCCCTAAAGTAACATTGTTGACACTAAAGAAGAATTTATTTGGCCAATAAGTTCCTAACCTCTGCAAAAATGCTGAGCTAAAGTAAAGCAGTAACAGTTTTTCTTTCCCCACTTAAATCAGCACGATATTATTTTATTGCAATTTGAGATTTTACCTAAACCTTTGTATAATAGGGTGTATAAACTCTCATTATACAATACATACCATCTTTCCTTTTCCCTATCGCTTTCTTTTATTGTGTATTATAAACGTTAGGGAGGGTTGCTGAGGGGAGGGTTGCTGAACATGCACATGCACTCTCAGTGATCAAGCGTCTGCTTATCACAGACCAATCATAGTTATGTAGTTAACGAACATCAGTCTACATGCCTGAGGCATGTTGCAGTTTTATTCAGACAAATACACAAAATGTCCCAATTCTTCAGAGTATGAAAATGTGAGTGGTGAGAATAATAGGTGCTGGTATGAGAGGAAGAGTGGATGCTGTAGGGCAGCAATGGCAGGGGACGAGGGGGCAGTGGTTGGACAGACTGCCACCAAGCAGCTGTTAAGCTCTGCTGGCCTGCCGTGTGTTATTTATTGCAGCGCTGGTTAGCATCTCAGCGTGGTGTCTGCAAAGTGGGTCAGCATATTATCTACCTCCTTTGCCTCTTCTCTCAGTCACTATCTCACACTCCTCATCATGCAGCCCGCTCACTAACTCTCACTCTGATGTCTTTTTCAGTACGTATCTCACAGCTTCTTTGTTTTCCCCTTCCCTTCTCTTATTTTTGCCAATTTAGCCACCTCCATTTTCCTCAAACAAGGCCCTTTCTGTTTCTGATAGCAGCTTAATTTCTTTTATTACCACTCAAATACCTCTTCTTCTGACTTTCCTCTGGATCTCTGTAGATTTGTAGCATGTAGATTTACTGAGAAAGTAAAGAGAAAGCAGTGAGAAACAGGGGTGGGGACAGGCGCTAAAGAGCAGGAGTAGGTTACTAAAGCCCAGACACCCAATGAGCTTCATTAGCGGCCTTCCACTGTGATTCAGGAATCGCATTAAAAATAATAAATGCACAGTGCTCACAGGAGAATACACTCTTGCATGCATAGCCTCACACTAAAGCATCTGAATACATTCATATACAAACAAAGCCTCATGCTCAAAGGCTTTTCAACAAACACAAGTTCATGGACTTTCAACAATTAAACCTGCCTGCTGTGTATGAATATGCTCAAACATGCTCCCTCTCCTGATTTAGTGAATTCTCCACAGAGCGCATGATCGTCAGGCCACGAGGCAATAAGGATGTAGCCTGCTGAGTCATCAAGGTTTCTCTCGAATCGTTGCTGGGTTTGGTTTTGGACCCTCAAGGCTTCAGGGCTGCCAGGTTCCCACAACTCTTAAGAGCTGCGCTGATGATTTGCAATCCCCTCTCTGACTGGCCTAAAGCCTTAATCAGAATCTCAATCCCAGCAGCCCCTGGGGCATGGGCGGGGCACCCGCCTATTCCCAGAGCTAGGTTGCTAGGATACAACACTGAGATCTAATAAAAGTGAGCACCTGTGTATGAATTGCACCTGCTACTCGAAGGGAGGAATTATTAAAATCTATGCCAGCACCTCTCCTCTAATCTTTCTTTCCTATTCATCCTCATTTGATGTGGTTCGGCGTTTGCAGTAATTCAAATAGTTTGCAAACACAATCAATCCTTCCTCCTTCACCATCACCAACAAAAATAGTCTTATCAACCCCAGCGCTAAAAAACAAGCTGAATTTAAACAGTTTTTTCTCAACCTTTCATGTTTCTGGACTGACTTAAAAATATTTTTTTAAAAAGCCATTGAATCTAGGCCATCCAAAGTTTTAATGTTTCATACTCTGCTTTTGGAAAACACACATGAACACACGCATGCCCAGCAGTGAGAAATTAAGGCACTCAAGAAACTGTTTTGTTTTTTTTGTTGTTTGCTTTTTTTTTTGCATTCACTTTACTCTCCTACCCAGGGTTCCTTCTCTCCTACTTCTTCCAACCCTTCACCCACAGAACAATACAGAACATGGGCTGGTCGTGCAGAGAGAGAATTGCTTTGGAGGGATTGCAACCAATTAAGGGGAGCAGTGGTACACTTTGTGGAACTGCTGCACATAAGACAAAGTGGTATGTTTGTAATCTAGCCCAGTGTCTCCTCACCAGTTCATGCTCATTAATCCTCGCTACAGCGGGTGGCAAAGGGGCAGCATGGAGAAGAAGCGGCAGTTTGCACCAGGGTCACTTCATCATCACCCTGTACCAAACTACCACTACATCTCTCACCCCTATTGCCTCATCCATAGGGTGCTATAAATGTCAGCAGTGCCCACCCCATTCCCACTGCCCCTATACTGAGAATCAATCCACTGGGAGTTAATACATGTTTCTGTCCTCTGTCCACTCTTCCATTACCCTGGAGAGCGCAAGGCTACCTAATGGACATCCGTTATGGAGGGTCACTCATTCTGCCGTGAGATTGTGATGTTGTTAATGGTGACAGGAATCACAGGTCCTGTAACACTTGTAATGAACTGGATGTTTGAGTGCAAACAATGTCAGCAATTTTCAGTAGCGAAACGTGGTCTATTCTCTCTGCATTCTTAATAAACAGTGTAATTTGTCAGCAAAAATTAATAAATAAATAAATACAGACGTAAACACGATTTGCTGTGCTTGCCGTTGGTGCCCATAACCACTATTAAAACTGTAGGCCTGCAAGCCTGCGAAACATCAAACGAAGCACGCCTCAAACGTGATAGGAGACTGTATCCAGTAAACACCTACCCATGTGTTACATGTCCTGTCGGACCATTGCTCATCTCCTGCACTCTGCATCTCTCTGAAATTTACTTTCTACATTTTTGTGTCCCTTCCTAATATCTTTAAAAGAAATTTGTTGTCCAGCTGTCTTTTTTTTTTCATCTCTTTCATTCTTCTCAAGGGCAAGGGATATATTTATCCTTTTGTTTCTTGCTTGTGTCCCCTTTTCCCCCCTGTTCTGCTGAACACTCTGCTCACCTATAGAATGTATGCTACCTTTATTTTTGGCCATCACTCATTGTCAAGTTCAGCATTACCTTTAGTATTGTGTTTTGCTTGTAGGACAAAAATGACTATATTATTTTAATGTCTGGATTCAACACAGTTTGGGGGTCATTCTTGTACTGAAACAATTACATTAGTTTACAGATCCATAAGTTGAACCCCTGTAAACATTTTGCGTCCTTAAGTAGAAGTATCGATGCTGCGTGATTGACTTTCTGTCAGTATATTAAGTGTTGTAATGTTTTAAGCAAATTCTGCTGTCAGGCTAAGGTACTCTTTGCTAACAAAGTTGAGTAAGACAGAAAGGAGAAAATCGGGGCCCTGCAATCTTTTTTACTATTACCCCGACAGCTATCTTCAACCAGGCAGAATATGAATACATTGTGTACCGATGGCTGGAGAAAGGGGGGGGAAAAAACAAACCAAAAAAAAGCTGTAGAGTCATGCAGGAGCATCCCTGTCTTTGTTGGACAGCTTCGCAGAGGATTTGGGGCCCTGTCCTTTCATAGTGCTGAATAAGAAGTGCAATGCTTTATTTCAGTGAGTCAGTGTTGAGAAAAATATGTGCACAACAGAAATATGTGTATCAAAGCCTAAACCAGCTATGGCCTAAATGTGTCAGGTTCAAACGTCACTTTGTGTATCGAATGAGGAAAAGAGCAAAAGCAGGAAAAAACACAGATTTATGGGTGCACCATCAGCCTTAATGGAGTCTGAGAAGCAACTGTGTACACTGTATCATCTTAGATTGTTCTACTGCTTCTCTGACTCTATCTTCCCTTTTTTTTCCCCCACTTCTCAATCCTTCAGTTGCCTAAACACACATTTCAGGACTATTAAATGTCAGCTGGAGCAAGTACACAGAATAATGCTCTGGCACATAAATATTGACATGACACAATTGTAGCATACTTTACAATTGTTTTCCTCACTGTCACATTCATAGGAATTTTATTTAGACATTATAATACAAAAATCATGTTTCTTCCTTTGAGCGAACAAAGTTTAATTTCATATCGAATCGCATCACTCCAAAAGTGAACAAAATTCCTTTCAGCAGCTCCATGTGTCATGTTTTCAGATTTTTTCTGGAAAAGTTTTATGTTACCGTTTGTACCCCAAGCCGCAAACTGTGCAATATTGTATACTTCTACACTACTGCAATACTGTACATCCTGAAATGGCTCTCTTACTCATACATTGCCTTTCCTCTTTCGCTAACTCTTCATAATTTTATCTCTCTCACAAACGCACATCAACGTGACCATAATCCTATCAGCCACAACATTTAACACACAGGTCAACTCAATAACACCGACAGCTCAAAATCTCCCAGTGTTCTACTAGGAACCCTTACATTCACATTAACCAGCCGCTTAAATCGTCTTGGATACCAAGCACACCCCTAATGCAGGACACTGTGTCCCACCACATACACACACAAAATTGTTAGGAAAGGCTCAGGGAACACAGCAATATAGCCAAGGCATTAACCCGGCTTTACAATTTCTCAAATCCAAATAATTCAGCATTTGTGGGATGTGCCAAAAAAGGTCCAGTGTAGTACTAGGCCACATTGAGCAACTATAGGATCCAAAAGACCTGCTGTTACTCTGCTAGTGCCACACATTCAGAAGGACACGTCTAAAGGTGTTCTGTTTGGTTAAAACTGGTTTGGCAGCGCAAAGGACACCTACACAATATAATGCACTTTTAATATTGTCACTGGCAAGCCATTATAGCTACCACCTCCACCACCACAACACTATGCACTCTCATACAGTGTTTCTCCTAATGATTTTAAAAAACCTGCACATTTCTAACAGGCCAAACTGCAGCCACCGTCTTTGTGTTGCATTTTTCTTCTCTCATTAGTATCTCCCTTCCTCTGCCCACGTGAGACAAAGAACAGAGGAATGCAGACTGCATTGTTTGGTGCCCTTGATAAGGGTTGCCAGCATAAATGAAAAATAAACATGTCTGTCTGGCTGTCTTAATGTAGTTCTGACACCAACTACAAAGCCCAATGGAAATAGGCAGAATAGGAAAAAAAAAATTGCTATTATGACAGTTGAGCCATAAACTTTTGCTTTTTCTCCTGTTATGGAAAAATAAGTTGCGTGCAGATCACGTATTTTTCTGCAAAGCTTCATCCTGTGTACCCAAACACAGAAGGATCTATAACAAATGCAAGTAAGCTCAACACAAATACAGACGAGAGGGGCAGGTGGAAAACACAACGACTACAGAAAACACACCACTATAGGCCTGGAGGGAATTACGTAATTCAAAGTGTATAATTAAAAAAGTTAAGATAGTTTGGCATTGCTCAGTTCATATTAGGTTAAATAAAGAATGATGGGGTCCAGTTTCAATGCTACAAAAAAACCAAAACTCTTTAGTGCTCGACAAGGAGACGACTCATCCAGACAGCATTCTCTTTGATGCATGCAAGCAGAGGTTGTAGTCCAGTCGGATATTCACACATCCGACTGGACTACAGCTACGGTCATTCTTTGAAATAATACTGGGTCTGCATTTAATTTAAGTTATGAATCATGTTGCTTTCTTCTTAGAGTAAAGTTCAGAGAGATGGTAAGATGGGAGCAGACAGGGCCACACCAAAGAGCTTTAAAATAATAGTGGATAAATGAATAATGTTGAGTACTTGAACACATTCATTTTCAGAGCTCAACATCACAACAATTACATTTATACACGAGAAAACAGTTTAGCATTCCCATTATGACATTTTAACATTATATAGACATTGTTCTTATAAGATGAGAAGGCATGTGTGACACAAATGGGATGTCTTCTAACAGCTCCAAACAGTCTGTAAATCACTCCTCAAGATAACATCAAATAAAACTAATCTCAGTAATCATTTCTTCCTTGTACAAATAAGAAAAAAATCATCCCTAAATGGAAAATGTGGTTACAACGTGCAGGTTAGTCATAAAGTTCTCCCCTGTAGCTGCAGCTGTGTCTGGGAAGCACAGACTCAGTTAATCACAGCGTGCTCTAAACAAATTGTTGTAACTTCTCACACAGTAGTTTCCCGATTTTTTTTTATTCAGCACGCCATAACATCAACAGGAAGGGACGGTGTCACAATGCCAGTTAATGTGATCATAACGGTGGAATTCAAAGACACAATCGTGGTTATAAAAGCACTGAATGTGAATCCCAATGTTTGGGTAAAGATGTACCCTTTTAGCAACACTTTTATGGATATGTAGCACTATATGGCTTTATAGCGATAATAGCACTTGGTGTATACACATCAGAGTGTAGATTATAGAAAGAGACCAGGTAAGAAACATCTGAAAAGAAGGATCTGAGACTCACTGCGATAAAGAAACTTGCAGTGTTAGAGGACTGGAGTCTGCACAATAATGTATATCATTATAATCAGTGCTATATGCTTGGGCGGGTGCCGACGAGAAGCTAGTGCACCCAGAGTCTGATAGAGAGGATTAAAAGTAATATATAAGTGTCAATATTCATGAATGGGGCGCATCATGATCCCATGAGAAACATGTGGTGAGAACAGTGAAGGAGGAGCCAGGGCATGGCTGACAGATGTGCTGTGCAGCAGGATCACAGGTGCAGGTCTGTTTAATGAGCAAAAGGAGGCCATGTGGACTAAACTCCCTCATCTGTTGCCATCACACTTATGATGAGTCCATTTTGGGGTCAGTTCCGCTCTGTTTACCCTCCTCCAGGACAAACTAGATTTCAAACTCAGCCATATGGAGTCAAATGCCGGTTAGTGAAACACGCATTCTCTTACCTGTCGGAAGAAGGCTACTTCAGAGCTGTGCTGTGACTTTTTTTTTTTTTTTGTGGGAGGAGGGAGGAAGGCTGCTCAACCTGATATATGATTACAAAAGCACTTGATCGTTGTTTAAGAAACTGAATATTACATCTACCTTCAGATAATAAACATCCAGAGGATCAGTATTGATTTGGACCTTTAATCAGAGAAAACATTAGACTTTTGTCATGTGAGCTTGCAAAGACAGGCTTCTGTCTTGTTGAGTTAAACTCTCTAGAAATTAAAGTATGGGCTGGTTGAAAAAAAAAAAGAGAGAGGTGAAGGCTGTGTTTGAGTGATGACAAACTGAACATAAGATAATTGTGCCCAACCTGCCATGTTGTTTCCTGAGGCAAACATTTCAAACTCACAGACAGATGAATAGCTGTCAAAGAATTTCCTGAGATCTCACGATCGCATTTTGTAACATGATTTTCTCCAGACCACTGTGCGCCTTACTTGACTGGATTTGGGCTCCTTGGGATTAACAATCATGTAGCACATAGATACTGCACTTCTCCATGGGATATGAACAATGCTGCATGACAAGGAGGGCAGATAAGAGTGAAAGTACAGTTGAGTGGGGTTGCTGGGGCTGCTTCAGGCGTGCACAGTTGTGTGCCCGCCTCTCAGAAGGGACAGAAGGTAATTACAGGACTGAAAGTGGTAATGGGAAATATGCTGTATGTCACACTCTCCACCATACAGACTGAGGTCTGAAATTTGTAGTCAACCTGAATATCCCATTAGATCCAGACAAGGCTTTTGTTTTGCTGGAGGCTGACGCAAAGCTAAAGCTACGTGGGCACAAGTGCCAACCTGGAGCTCTCATTACATCTATTGTTATAATGCGCTGTATGCTATTTGTTTTCCTTTATTCTGATTTACTAAACAAACATGTCAGTTTTATGTCAGTTAATGCTGGTGTTTCCTCATCCTTTCCTTTAAGGTCACAGTGAAGAATGTACAACTAGCTGTGGGCTTTCAGAATCAGATAAAAACTGCATTTGAGTTTTTACCTTTTATCCCTCTTGTCTGACATGGCTTGTATGGATGGTTTGCACAGCAAATAGACTTAGCCGGGGCATGGCCCATCTGGGACAACACGAATGGGTATGGACAGATGAAAGGTTTTGGAACCCTGCTTGTGACAACAACAGTCACAGATCTCTGCTTTGATGGTGGCACCCTATCTTCAGCATCTGCCCCATCCTGCTAACCTCCTGGCATTCCTCTACGAGAGATAATCACTGTCTCTATCCCTCCATGAAACATCACCAGCAGCTCAGTTATTTACCACTGCATCAGCTATGTATCAAATTCCTTGTACTCTATACAGTGAACCCTCTGATCTCAAGCATCACTGTTCATTACCATCAGCAATTACAGATATCTGAGATTATTACACTGGAATAGACCTGGAGAAAACTCTCTCAGCATTGATTAAAATGACAGTGAAATTGGAGAATTACTGTCTCCTGGTTATCAAAGTCATTCATCAACATCATGTTGTGTGTGTCTGTGTATCTGCATCATGGAGTGCGTACAAAAGAGTGTTTATTATAAATTGATAAGTGCATTTAAAGAGAGCAAACCTGCAGCAGTTTATTTTTTCTCCTCTCAGAGAGGAGGACAAGAGTGCATTAGATTTTCTGAAATATTACGATATTCTTTCACGCTGCTGCTAAGCCACGGTTCCGTATATGTAAGCTGAGACTCTCTCAGAGTCCATTTTGAGAGACAGAATTTAGTTAGTCTTCACAGACCCTGAGATGCCGATAACTTGCAGGATCACATAGACAAATAATCCCGCCGTCAGTGGAATATGTGGACCTGTATGAGAGGAAATACTGCAGGTCACTTAGGCCAAAGAAATAAAAGCAGCTCTGTGGTCTCCATCCCTCTCTGCTTTTGACCTCTGGGCAGTAACACAGTATTCACTGCAGATGGCCTGCATGCGCCTCACTGCTCATTGCTTACCCAGGTCTCTTTGCTGCCACCTTGTTACCTCCAACTCACACACACCAGTCACAACGCCAACTGACAGGGCTAAGAGCTGGCGTGTGCCCATCAGGCCTGGGCACACTTCAGTGCAGCTGGGGAAGCTCTTACACAACTTACTTGAGTTTTTGTCAATACCATCATGACTGCTTCAAATGCTAATGTGGGCTTTATGTGGGTGTACAGCAAAGGTAGACCTCTCTAGGAAATATGGGAAAGCATATATATGACTTGTAAAAACAACTCATGCTTACCTTCTGGTAGACAGGATGCCGCTGCACAATCCACAGTTATGTCTTAATCAGAGTAATATTATGTGTTTTATATTGCTAGGATCTTCACACATGTACTCTTGATTTGATACGGCACTTTTATTACATTTTGTAAGTTCTTGACTTACCATTGAATCTTATTAGACAAGCTTGTCAGGTTCTCTTTAACTAAAAACAAAAGGGAGTCACAGTTTAAATTATTTTTCTGTAAAGAACTACTGTAAAATCTGCCATATCTTCTTTGCTCTATGATCAGTTATAAATACAACATCCCTCTATTTATACGTTGCTATAGTCAGGTCAATTTAAACCTTAGCTAACTGTTTAAGCCACATGAAAAAAAAAAGTGTTGACTGCCTTTTGTTCTCTTCCCTGTCAGGATGATCCCACACTCCTTCAGTAATGTTGAGGTCCGGGCTCTGGTGAAGTCAATCCATGACTAATAGTGCTCCATTGTGTCTTTTTCTACAAATGCGTGTTTGGGATCATTGTCATGCTGAAAGATGAAGCCAATCAGATGCTTTCCAAATAGTATTGCAGGGTGCATCAAAATCTGACTGCACTTTTCTGTGTTTATAATTCCATCAGCTTTGACAGAGCTTCAGTCTATTATGGCCATAAGCGCTCATTGTTTTACCTCTATCCTGACCGTCTCCATATATATTGACTTTGAACCAGAAATTTAAAATTGGGATGAGACCTGTTGCTATTGATTTTCAGTCCAGTTCTTGTGTAATTTGGCATACCTCAGGTTTTTCTCCCTATTTTTGCTTTGTTAAGAATGGCTTCTTGACAGTCACCCTTCATTTCTGATGCGGCTTCAGTGAACAGTAGATAGATCAACTGACTTTACTGTATTTTTTCCTTTTTCTTAAGGACACACCTTTCAGACACTGCTCATCTGCTGTAGGTAGTTTTTTTTAAGCCTGACATTTCTTTTGCCCTTTACTTGTCCAGTTTTCCCAGATGTTTTAAGCACAAACTGCACAGCATGCTGAAATATGCCAAGTTTTAGCTGTTTAGTTATCACCTTGTTGAAGCAGACATATCATTTTAGGCATATTAAACCGTTTCTTTGGCACTTTTTGTAGCTGAAGTAAAGAATTGGGAATAAATGATGTGTTTTTGTGACAGGCTGCAAGTAACAAAGTGACTAAAGATACCATTTAAATTGGATCTTTGCTGATTTTTGGTATGGTTCATCCCTTGAATTAAGTGCCTTTTTATGCTTGAACGATTCATAGGTCAGTGTTAAGTGGCTTAACAAACAAAACATTCCGTTAAAAATGGTCAGACTGGAATGAATGAATGAATGAATGAATGAATGAAAAGCAGCCAAATGTTGAGGAAAAACTCTGAAAGACCTTCAGGAATCCTGGAGAACTATTGTTTTGAATCACTTGAAAAATTACTAGGAAGCTTGTCTCATTGGAGGAAAAATGTAGAAAAATGACTCGCTTTGGTAGCTCAAGATTTTTGCCATAGCACTGTGTAAGTATGCCTAAAAGCAAAAATTCTATCAGTCCAGTGCCGCAGTTATCTACCTGTAGTCCATCTGTCTGCAGACAGATAGAAGAACCCTCCCACCCCGACCGAAAAACAAAAAATACAGGCTAATTCTTCTTTACATCACCAAATGCTGTCTTTGCCCTTTTTTAAGATCCACACAAGCTTAAAAAAGCAAAGTGCTTTTTCTTCTATCCACCTATCTCCAATACAATACCACAAAATACTCTGTCGCATCCTCTAAAGATGTGCATGTGCAGTAAAACACATGGAGACATGAATACATATGTATCCTCCACCCTTCAACTTTTTCATCTGCAGTAGAAACGGATAGGAAGAGACAGAGCGGGAGACAACCAGAGAGACATATATAGCTAGAGGACATTTTGGTCATAATAACAAGCTCTGAGTACAGAAAATAAAATTCTAGATACCCAAATGCAGCCAGCAAAAAAAAGAGAGTGTAAACAATTGCACTTGAATGTTGAGATACGTATGCATTATTTCATGCAGATACGATGCAGTATTAGAGTACATATAGTTGCTGCACTTCTTTGCAGCTCGCATAAATTGGTTTGGATTCACTACGTTGGGGAGCTCATTTGCCTGCACCTGGTCTGTGTGCAGCAGCATTATCTCACATGACATGATTCCATATATATAATTTCTAAAATATAAAACATGTAGCTGAATCAGGTTTTGTAAATTGCAAAGTGACCTGTTACTGATTAAGATCTGAGCCCAAGCCTTTAATCTAGGTTAGACTCACCACCTCTATTACCTGCATTTGTTTCTGGAATTTCAATTTTGAAAACAGTTTGATATTTAACTGCGTTTCTATTGCAGCCAACTCTGGAGATATTGCCAGCTTTACAATATGATGTGTGTGTTTTAGCGCACTGTCTTGATTTTACAGTTTCCAAAGTGACAATTTTAGTTCACTCTCCTCAAACTCGGTTCCAGCTGATTGTCGTGAGGTGTTGAGGGATTAGGAGTGTCCAGTACTGTCAAACTCTTTTTACATAATGGGCCACATGCAGCCCACTTTGATCTTAAGTGTCCGTCTTTCTGAGGAAGTTTAACTACACATTTATTCCCTGAGATATCGTCATGTAAGGAATGGTGCCATTTCAAAGGTACGGCTCAGTTTTTCTACATGATAAAGAAATAAAAGAAATCTGTTGACCCTACTTAAGGCTAAACTTTTAACTTCCTGCCAACCCACTGTTAAAAAAATCTTTATTTAGTACTTAATTCCTTGATGTTGTAGGAAGTGCTTGATTGTAAAAATTCATCTAGCGAGTTAAACTGGAGATCTTTTCCGGCGGATTCTGGCCCCTGGTCATATATTTGACACTCCTGGTTTAGACTAGTTTAGGTATTTGTGGAAATTAAAGACAATTAACTATATTTTGTGTTTTTAAAGGATGCATCACTGACATCTCTACAAGGTTATAGTTGTGTGATTGCTGCTTTGAACTTATTTTACTGATTCATTGTTCCATTGGTCCACAACTGGAACGGCGCTGTCAGAATACGAGAGTATGGTTGCGTCCAGTTTGTGGTACAGTACTGCATCAACTGTGTACAATTGTCTATTAACACAAAGTCAAGCAGCTAACATGGTGTCGTTTTAGTGAAAACCAAAACAATGGAAAACAACAATATTACACTGATATAATTCTTCTTATGTCTGTCACATCATCTGCAAGCCGGGTTTTGTGTTGTCTCCCGCCCACATTCTGAGTTTATTTCAAAACATTTCCTCTTTTGATGTACTCGCCCATCAATGAAGTTAGCGCTGGAGTGACAGAGACTGAAAGAGAGACTGACATGTACGTTAAACAATCTTCGCCACTTGTAAGTCAACTGCTTACACTCATGTGTGGCCATACAGATCTTTGTGATGTGGGAGAGCAAGAGTGTGACGACTCTTTGGGTTAATTACAGCGTCACCTGCGATGCTCATGCACGCAGAGGGCATGTGGTAACGTAGCTCGCAGACGAGGGGAGCTACATCTGTATCCACGCTGTGTGTGTGCTTTCAGATGTTTGACATAGTGTGCGCTCGCGTGTGCATGTCTTAATGTCAACAGAGAGTGCAGTGGGAGAGGCTCATTGTCTTTGAAGACGCCAGAAAGAGATGAAAGGGCTCTCTCTCGCTGATGCTTCTCTTCCCTGTTATCCCTCTCAACATTTCTCCCTAATCCAATGACGTGTCTAGACCCCCCCGCCCCCCTCTTTTTCCACACGCATTGTTGTATTTACATGCATAGGCCATAACACCCTCTTCTTTAAAGGAAAATGGATTTTGTGGAAGCGAGTCCTGAAGCACTTTTGCCACGTTGATTGCCCCAAGGGGTTGGCGAATGGATGGATCTTTCCTAAAACCAGGCATAAAAAAGGGGGAAAGAATTCATCCTTTATACACATAAATACACACAGGGAGACACACGTTAATATCTTTGTTCTCCATCAACATCTCTGTATCCACAAGCATCCCAACAACTGCTGAACAACCCTCAAAAAATTGATTTTTTTTTTACTGCTTTGCTTCCCCCACATGAAAAGGTACAACGCATTCTCTCCCTGTACTTGTCACATACTGACGCATGGTCAGGACTCTTTCCTCTCACATTTTAATACACCGAGTACCTGTTTAGTGTGATTATTCAACATGCAGTATACTGGTCCAGAATACCATTTTATTTGTGGCTGACAATGAATAACAACTGACAAAAAGTACACATAAGGAAGTAGGTGGTGTGATGGATGCAATAAATCATAGAACTTCTAACACGAACACAGCAGTCCCACCCGGGACTTGTGCTTTTAGACTTCTCTTTCTCTGCTGCTGTTTTGTTTGGGCACCAAAAGACTATGCACTAAAAACTACTTGGTTAGGTTTAAAAAATGTAAGCTGTTCTGGTGCTTTTTAGCTTTTTTCAGTTCAGCAGAGCCCTTTACACACACATTCACAGACGCAAAGTGCTCGCTTGCTCTCAGGAGCAATGTGACGTTCAGTATTTTGCCCATTTGGGTAACACGTTTCTCCACCATTTCCTCCAGTGATGCATTCAGAGACACTGGCAGAGTTTACTTGCTGTGTGTTCTTAGCTTCTGTTGGGGTTTTTTTTTAGATGTTTAGGGATCTATTGAAATCAATTAAACTATCCTGCATGGAGACAAAATAATGCTACCAAAGTGATACCAAGTGCTTTAAAATGCAGCACATAAGGTTCCTGAGCAAGTCAGTATGGGACAAAGTGGAAGTGAAATCGTGCTGGTAAGGTTTGATGAGAAGAAAATAAGATAAAAAAAAAAAATAGGAAGAAAAATAGTGATGTAGAGAGACATTTCAAGCAAACACGACTGTACTTCTGTACAGGATACAGTATTGAACTACAATAGTACAACATGGTGCGATGGGAATAGAAACTTTTTTTTCTGGGCAGGGGTTTATACTGGGAAGATGTTGAAAAATTCAGGTGAATTGGTCAAAGTGGGTATTTTTTGGTCTTAGTTTTGTATTTAGGTGTCCAGCATGAGTGTGCAGTGAATTTCAAAGGTGAGACAGATTATATAAATCTGTGAACCCAGAATAGTAGGTCAAACCTAGTAGGTCGAATTAAGATGCATCATCATATGTTACAATGTCAGCAAATAATGTAGAAAAACATGATGGAAAGAAAGGAAAAAGATCAGATCGTGCCACTCCAACAGCACAGAAAATTCCACCACACACACTCAATGTGTTAGATGGATAGTGGGTAGAGATATTGTCTTTACAGTGAGCACCTTTTTAGGGCGAATTAACACAAACTGCCCAGCCTGAATTGAAGTCCATTTGCTCTGTGTCTGAACAAACACATAGACAAACTCAGTTCACAGTTACTGCATCATTTAATTTACTGTTACCTTGCATTTAGCTCAGTGCTCTGGGGTCTGCCAACAACTCCCCACTACCTGCTTTCTCCTAGTACAAATGAGATAGTGTTAGCTGTTCAATTACTGTGTTAGTATAGCAGCAATGGCACAAGGGTGGAGCAGTAAAGGGCTGAGGATGGCCCCCCTCTTGTCAATCTATGCCCAACGCAAAGCTCAGTTTCCTATATTCGTCAGGAGCAGCCTGAATGTCAGAGAGGAGAAGAGATTAGTATAGTGTCAGCCTTGACGGAGGTTAATGCAGGAGCAGGCAAACCATTTGCAACCCAAAAGTACATTAATTACTGTCAGAATCTGTGTGTCCTGGTTTCAACAGTGACTATTTCACCAGCTCCACTTTTTTCCTGTTTGTCGTTGGTTCATGGATTGAAATCTCGTTTTAATAGGATCATCTTTTGCTCTCCTTATTCTATTTTTCCTTCTCCCTTCCTCTTTGAATAAGCATTCACTGTACCATTAGAAAGGGCAGGGCATTTTAGTTTAGTTTTTCATTAGTTTTTTGAGTAGACACACTGGAAGCCTTGGCCAAAACACACCCACTGCTGCACACTCACTCTGCAAGGCAAAAATATTCTTTAATGTAAGCTCTGAATGTGAGAAACGTTTCCAGTCAGAGTCTGTTTTGCTTTTATTCAGATGTACCAACCCAGCAGTGCAAAAGAATCATGTCTCTCGACTAAGGTCAGTCATCAAATTTCCTTATGCGATGATCAGTTTGGCAGGGGCACAGACAAACTGGCCTTTTAAAGCTCACAACTCAGTCAATTGTAATTGTTGAAGGTTTAAAGCATCTTCTCCAAACTGACAACCCAGCATTTTAAACTGGTGATTAGTGGAAGACAGTGCCACAACTGCTCAACCAGCATGCAAGGCTAAAAGGATTCAGTAATTTGCATACGAATATCTTGCATCTCTTCCATTTACCATTTTTTCCCAAGATAGCTAGTTCATCTCTCAGTGAACCACCATAGTCACTCTTTCCTGGTAAAGCTTTTCATAAACCATCCTAACTCAACACAAAAGGTAAACTGGAGGTAAGAGCAACGTGCTGTGCAACATGAGGCCTTTACAAATTTAGTAAAATAATGCTCTGCGCTAATACAGGGCAGACTTTTCAATACTACCTCAATAGTGCATTCTGAAACTGATGTTTTGCATGAATAAAAATTAGAATATCTAATATCCATGAAGAATAGGATTTGGAAAGTTCATTTTAGCCACAATTTAGGGAAAACAAGCCCAAAAATGTTACGGTTAAAGAAGGAAATGGCTAAAATTGATGAAAAAACACCCTGGAAGCTTTTGTTTCCTATTTTTACAGTTCTGAATAAGAAGATTTCTATTATATTCTTTTAATTGTCACGATTCAAGAATGTTGATTTCATTTTGAAGGACAACCAAGAGAACGACACAAAGCCTGAGAAAAAAGGGGTTGTGGGAGTTGTGGGAGCTTCAGAGTCTGCTGCTGAAGCTGAAATACCTTATTTTACTTTTCACAGTTGCACACTTCCACAATCGTGCCAGGAACACATCACTATGGTAAATTATGTGAAACGCACAGGTAGCATAGTGCTGTAGGGTTTCTAACAGTACCTCACATTTACAATGGTAAATGGTCTTAGCCACTAAAAAATGTTTTAGATTAATATTTTGCATTGAATATAAAACTGTAGAAGCTGTAGATAAGCTTCTATGTGGATCCGAGAGATCCAAACCTCTTCAAGGTCATTTACAAGAGGAATTGAAGGATTACAATAGAAAGCTTCTACTCTGTAGAAGAAGAATATATTTATTTCATCTGCTGCTACTATTCAAACAATGAATCTCAACTACATGCTATGTAGCATGTTATCGATAGCCAATCAAGTGCAGGGGTGAATTGCAGCTCACAAAAAAACCTGGTGGTCCAATACACATTTTTAACATTGCACCTGTAGCAGTGCAAAGATCGGTAGTAAAGCCATTTGTACCTGGCTGCATGCTGACATTGTCTGTCTTGTTTTATTCAGCACAGGATCTCCACAACTGATCCAACTGCGACACAGCTGAGTCACGTCTCACTGTTGTGAAATAAAAGGTGGAAGATGGAGGAATCCACCCACTGAAAGGTTTGCATAGTCAACAACTAAGGGAGAAAAAGCTCAACAAGGTCGAAACTGCCAATGAGTCCCTGTTGTGAGGCAGTCTGATGAGAAAAACAGCACTGCTAACTGACCACAGATGTGCCCACACCCAGCTGGAGTTTCTAACAGAGAAAATTGCACAATAACCTTCCACCCTCCCATTTCTCTGGTTTACCTACAAACTCTAGCTGTGGGACTCCAGGTTATCTTGATATGATGCATCCTACATGGGGCAGGTAATTGGTGACGCTATTGAGGCATCTAGAATAAGCATCTCAGATCTACAATCAGCAGATTAGTTCATATATCCATTGTGATTTTCTGGCATTACCATCAGTCTGCCTAAGCCAGGCGCATTTTCACAGAAAGTCTATTCTCATTTCAATTAAGGGTGTCAAAGTGGTTTAATCTGGAATCAGATATGGCAATGTTTGAGAGCTGCACGCAGCTGTAATTAAGGCTCAGTGGGAGCTGTGGCCCCAGAGAGAAGCAAAGGCTCTGAGGTCAGACTACAATCACTGCCTTCACATGTGGCCTGCCTGCCTTCCTCGGTACCACAAAGAAATCTGAACTTCAAGCCAGGTGACTTTATTATCAGCAGCCTAATTGGGAAAACATGCTTTTCATTGGCTGGGTAATGACTGTGAATAGTTTTATAGCTTGTCAAACAACAGGCTATTTTCAATTACCCGCAGACCCAAGTGTTCGAATGCCGTGAAATTGAGCAGTGGAGGAGGTTTTTTTTGTTGTTGTTTTTTTTTTTAAGGCTGCTGATGTGCTTAAATCTCTCCATTTGGAAAATGGACCCCAAACACTGATGGCTCTAGAATCACTACTGAAATTGTGAAACCTGACAACACGCAGATAATAATAACAAGATCAGATATGTTTCCATCAGCTTGGTTTTGTGCACATTTTCAATTTGAGGAAACGAGGAGAAAGCTGAATCAGTGTCTGATAAATAATAACAATAATAAAAAAGATGAAATACTGTAGAAAGGGTTTCTATTTAGGTGACAGAAAAGCGAGCATAACAAAAACACTGGATGCAGGAAAGGCTGATAGGAACACACTTCAGTACTTCTGCTCAATTTTAAACAAAGCATTACTTACTTCTATTCCAACTGAAAGCCATAAAAAAATAAGGTTTTAAAAAAAAGGGTAGTCTCAGTAAATTTTCCAATCTTACAACATGTTTTTGAAGATGTCATTCTAGAGGTTAATAAATGAATATGCTTTTTATTTAGTAACATTTCTATATACTTATTAGATATTCCAACTTCTCCTTTAGCTTGTTTTGGAGAATGTCATTGTGAAAATGGAAACACTAGGGGTCTAAAACAAAATGCTTAAAGTTACCGAATGACACTGGAGACTGGGGCCGGTCTGTCCTCACAAACAGGTCCCACCTGAATTCATTGTTTTTTCCTTTTTGCCTGGCAGCACACTACTGAAAATGGATTTAGAGTTCTCAAGTGTCCCCTCTCCCTCACACTCGTTCTCTTGTTTTGTTTTCCCCCCGTATGACACGCTTTAACTCCACTTTATCTATGTCTCTTTTGTTTCTTCTGTGTAACATTGTGCAGCTTTTCTCTCTTTTTTTTAGGCTAAGCTCAGCTATTCCTCGCTCTATGGTCCTTTTCACTGTCCTCACTTCATCAACTCTGAACTCTCTCATTTTCACTTTGCTCTGGTCTCTGCAACCACTTCACTTTCACCCTCACACACCCACTGCTCCTTCTATTCCCATGCTACCCTGTTTACATCCTCCAGAGGCTGAATTCTCTATTAATAGCATAGCAATATATACGGAGAGGAAAGGAGATGGAGAAAAGAAGAGAATTAAAGGGAAAAAAATAGAAAGCGGGGAAGACAAAGAAAGCTTGCACCACATGACTCCAATACTGAGGGAAAAACAATGATGCCTGTTGCAAGGAAAGCAGCCATCCACAGTCTACCCACCACGGATCCCACTATTACAAAGAGCTGAGCTTCATCCCACACCCTCAACCCCTAAAGGCAGTCTGTACCATAGCGCTCCTATTTTAATGAAAGTGTGGGTTTAACAATGTGCACAATGGGGTTTAAAATCAAGGCATTTCCTCTGGACACTTTGATTCACTAACAGCAAAAGCTTGCATTGCTCTTACTTAACATTCAAGCTACAAGCTTAGATTTGTCTGTTTTTCTGTTCTATAATACTCACAAAAAGCATTAAGAGAATGAATGTGACACATTTACACATCAACACTCTTCAAGAGGAAAACAGGCTTAATATTCTAAACTAAGAACTCATTGGCACCAGCACTTTTTATTACTACTAATTGGGGTTCTTTTTTAACCTTTTGTGTGTGTTTACCTTTTCCCCTTCCTTTTACTTAACTAGGCTTCTCTCACAAAGACTGACAGAATATTACTTCCTAGGTTTAGCGATGGAGAGGCCATTTAAAGAGTAAAGAGCAAGTGAGAGAGCGGAGTAAAGAAGACACAAATATAAGAGTGTCTCGAGGTCATCTCAGCTGGGTACCAGACTCATTCAATCACTTGGACACAGATAAAGAATCTGGAAACCTGTATTGCTTTCCTTAAAATTAATTCCTTTCCTTTTCTCAAACAGCAACACAGAAAATGCAAATGAGCGGCTGCAACAGAGCTTGAATGTGAGGGGCAAAAACAGGGCAGAGGGTTCATTATTCTTCCACTTAGTGTCATGAGGGATGGGTGGCTGCAAGAGAACAATGATAAATCTGGGAAAAAAGGGTATATCAGAGAGGAAAGAATAAAAACAAAAACAAAAACGGGACCAGCTGAGATTGCAAGCACTGAATTGCAGAGCTACAGGCATTACTGAGTGGCATATCTATCATAAGATGGTGAGAAAATGATCTTGTGAACAGTCAAAGTCTGTGAGTGTAATACACAGCAGGCTCGCGTCGGTGCGTGTACGTGTATCTGCATGAACGCCTGCATGAAATCAGATGTGTGCTGCTGGCAACTTGTATTTTTTAGTGAAACCATTGGCCACAAAACAATTTAAACTCTGCTGCCATAAATCATGTGCCATGGATAATTGTGAAAGTGTTATTAATGAATTTCATGATGACTGCAGTGTTGTCGTCCATCTGGTAACTTCTGCTGATTTCCTGTCTGCTGCTGTCATAAGTGCTCATTGCTTGCTAATTGTTGTTTTAATCCTAGTCTACAGAACCAGATCACCAAAACTGACCCCTAATGTATCTGTTTTGTTTTCTGAAATGAAACGGCATCATGTTGCATGATGTAGTCTTTCGGTTTGTGTCGCGCAAGTAACAACAAACATGTACAAAAGTCTTGAGCTCTGACTCATTCTTTTATGTTTTATTTCCAGTGAACCAGACTGTGTTGCAATCGTTTAAAGTCCTCTTGAGCAATAGTTCTTTTTGAAGACATTTTAAAGTTTTTCTTTAGACAGACTGTTTTTTTCCACTCATTTCCACTCTAGCTTTTGTACCTAACCATTATCAGATGAAAGTTTTCATTTTTGTTAGCTACCTAACACCGGTATATGAATCATTCAAGCTTTAAAAAGATTTCTAAGTTAAGGGACGCACCAGTGTTGTATCTGCGCATAACTTACAAAATTGTATCAACTTTAAGCTCTAGCTGCCTCTCGCAAAAGATATACTTTGCGCCAATTTCTTTAGCTGGCATGTCTTAACTTGGCATACCTTGGCATGGTGCGCAGTGTGCCAAAAAATCTGAAGAAACCCAACAAGTGGAGGATAAACTAGGGAGTGACAGGCCTAAAAAATGATCAACAGGAGATGAATAGCATGTGAAAGTCACGTCCTTAAGAATTAGGAAAAAATTTGATTTTTGGCCATGCGTTGAAGCTTCATCACAAATGGTCTCAGTGCTGGCAAGAAGCCATTGTTAACGAAGAGAAGAGAAAAGGCTGACATATGCCATATGGTCAAGGCTTTTGCAAGGTACTGTATTCTGCACTTTCCAAAGATCACGTCCCATAAGATTTTTTACAGGTTTGCTTCTTCCCTTCGTGTTAGTTTCATTCCACTGACAGTTACTTAACAAGCCAGGGCATGTGCAATAATGAGAAGGCCCCTGACTCCCAAAGTGAACACTGGACATGTGCATTTTAACTCTGAGTAGTTTTTGGCAAGTGTCACAAAAAAGATGACTGGAAACTAATCAGCTACTCACAAAAACAGTGCAAAACACAACGCTCTCAAGAGAGGATACTATGCATCTATACTACCATGACCAGTGTGTCACAACACCAGTCCCAAAGGATACCTTGTTCATATGACTTATCTGAAAGAACAGCTCCATTTGCCACCCTGGTACAACAGGTTGGTCGCTTACAAGCTTTGTTCAATGAAAGTAAGAGAATTGAAAAAGAAGTACCATCAACAACACCACAAGTTTAAAAAAAAAAAAAAAATCTAGCGGCTCCATGCAAGGAAAACCACTGAACACTTTTAAAAAAGACTGCAATATTCTAAGGTAATAACGGAAATGACAGACACTTTTTGAATGAGGCTTCAAAACTGAAGTATTCCTGAGAGCATCTTGTTGAAGGGCTGTGTTCAAAGGTGCTGGTGGGTCAGCGCGATACAGACAATTT
>VURO01019150.1:42453-61078 GCA_015108175.1 Pelvicachromis taeniatus
ATATATTATAAAAATATAAAAATAAAGAAAAAAAAGAGAGGGGGGGGGGGGGGGGGGGGGGGGGGGGAGGTATGTAAAGATAGCACGTTGGATGCTGGGTCAAGTATAGCAGTGACAGTAAGCTTTTCTGTGCACCCAACCTGGCTGATTTCCTGCGATTGCAGGGAAATTACTGTGCAAAGGTTTTTCCATCACAAAACCTCTCGATAGTCCGAGCTCGTGTGTCATATTGTCTGATTCTGAAATGGATTGTGAATTATATGTTAGAATATTGAATATGCGGTTGGTGAGACACTTAGAACAGAGAGTGTGAAAAGGTTGGAAATTGGGTGAGATAAAGCAAGAGGAATGAAAAAGAGCACGCTATAAGAAACGCTTTTGGTAATGGATGCAAATTACATCCCACCATTCAGATAAAAATGCATTAAAATAAATTTACACATATAAAAAAGAGAGTGTCAATTTGTTTAAAACATGGGTTTTAACTGCCAGTGCGTCCTTGCTTTTGTTACACCAGCAAACCCACCATCATTTGCCCCAGGAATCATGTGCTCACTCACTAGCGTCCTCTGACAAACACGGTTTTTTTTGCGTGTTTATTTTTCCCTTTTTCCTGCTGATATCATACACTTACATGGTTGCTGCAATTCTAGGTTTATTTTGTTGTTGTAGTGCTTCTGCCATTTCTTATTAATGTTAGTCATGATTGCTTTTCTTTCCTCTTGACAATCTTTGCCCTGATGTCCCACCACTCATAACAGCTCCCAACCTTACTCTGTTTATACTTCAAAACCTATTAGTTGGCCCCGAGTCACAAGAGGCCACGTTTTTCCCACAACAGACTGAATTTGCTATCATGAATTTGCTATCACAGGTTTATTTCACTTCTGTGCAGACTCCTTCCTCTATAGCTCACGAGGGCACATCAGCTAGATGCATGGGTTTGGCTGTTACTATACATAAACAGAGATTCACATACGGCAAAACTCCATGAGGGGAAAGTATATGGAGCTGTAATGTATCACCCACACTGGTATGGCCTTTTCACACAAGCTGTTGTGGGTCTCTTATTGCCCACACTTCTTACAAGAGCAGCGGCAACATTTCTAAACTGAATGGCTTGGATGCTAACTATACATCAGCAGAAATTTTGTAGTCTCTGTAGGAGTGCCCTGGAGGACTGAGGGGTAAACAGGTTCAGGGTTTGCTTGGTAAAATCGCTTGTTGTTTCTTTGCTGTCATGTTGAAAAGGAAGGAGTGAATCAAGATGGGAGGAGAGGATGTAGAGAATAAAAGGCAGTGTTTTGATGTGCATTCACACGCAAGCAGGGAGCGATTAGACAACAGAAAAAGCACCACTTTTTAGTTTCATGTTTTACCGCATCTTCATTACGTACTCACCCAGTATCAGTAACGAACTGAAGTCCCACACAGTCTGGCAGTGCAGGAGTAGCAAAAAACTAATTATAATATATTATTGTATATTTACCGACACCAAAAATCAAATTGCTCTTAAAGAGCACTGCAGATCGTGTCCTGTTACACCCCAATTCAGGTGGTCAGGCTTAAATTTGTTCCAATACATTTTAATGACAATGGAGGACAGATATGCTTATGAGCTGCTGATTCGGTTCAGTTCAGTCTGATTAAACTTTGACAAACAACACTGTGTCTCTGGAGTGTCTCTCCTACTTTAGATAGTCGATAGGCTGCCTTCTAATTCATGAAATACTGATTTTCTATATCCTTGTACACACTATACAACTTCACAGCAAAATAATAGGCTACAAGCAGTGGGTGGGGAGGGAGGGCTGTTGTTGCTTGGTTCCATTAAATGCAAAGACCGTGACAGAAGATAATTACAGGAAAATGCTTTATGAAGACACTTTATAGAGAGATGTCACTGGCTTGCTAGCAGTGCTCCCTAACTTTAACGCTGCCCACACTGTTTCCTGCTGTTTTAAATTTCTTTGGACTTGTAAGACAAGTCTTTAAAAATACCTGCTTAAAGGTAATCAACTAATGCTCCTCAGAGAAAATAAAATTTAGGTTCTTTTATCACTTATTTTTAGTAAAAGTCAACATACTAGTAGCAAATGTTTTGGTAATTGTATTAAATGATAGCATATTAAAGCACTCCACTCCACTGCAGGTACAGTACAGTGGCTATATCCACCTCTTAGCTGTTGCATCCATCTTAACTTCTACACAGAAAATCTATAACTATGTCCCTTAAGGATATTCTTTACTTGTACTATACATAGAGATGACCTGCTTACAAGCCTCATGTCTGTCTTTATCTTGTTAAAATGACCCTGAGATTGTACTTAAAGGTAAAAGGAAAATTGACAAAGACAAGGAGACATTTTTTTTTGTCTTCCTTGTCTCAGCTGCCTGCCACTCTTCCTTTTAATAAATCCCCGTCTGTCTATTTAACACAGCTGGAAAGTTTCATATCCACAATGCCTGAACATGGACACTACCCTTTTTCTCCTTCCTGGTATCCTCCACACATTACCTCCTGTGGTGTTACAGCCAGACAAAGACTAGGCCACCACATATGCCATCTGGTCCGTCACATCCAACAGAGCGAATACCTCATCAGGGTCAACCAAGAAGAACGGTTAAACCATTTCAGCTGGCAGGAAAACATTTTAATTTTTCATAGAAAACTTTTCAATATTTTTTTTAAATTGTTGGCTACAGAAATGTAAAATTAAAGCAGGATCAACAGACTAGTACAGACCTTGAACAATGCAATTCAAATTAAAGAGAGTGGAAGCAGACAACCGCATCTTGAGCGGGGTTGCTGCTGCAGTATGGTAAGATCTCTTCAGCAGCTTTGGTAGAACAGACAGAAGGTCAAGTTCTTCCTCCACTGGAGGGGAAAACAACTCAACAAGTCTGTTGGTTAGTGTTGTGTGAAAGTTTTTCCTGTGTTACGAAATGTGGTTAAAACCTGATATAAGCTGGGATACAAAACCAGTCGGATAAAGAAACTAAATTTTTATAAACTGACACATCAAAAAACTGACAACAGTATCTTCAAACTGAGAGGACTGTATTATTCTGTAAGTCAAGGTAAAAGAGTGTGCAACTTGTATTGTTGTGTAATGCCAACAATTCATTAATGTGTTCAAGCTTTAGCTAAACACTTTTGTTAAAAACATATCTCGCAGAAGCTCTGTAGGTACAGAGTGATAAAATAATCTCCTTATATCATGAAATCAAATGTTTTTAGCTAGCTTAAGCAGTGTTCGAGTCCTCCTCGCATATTTTGGGGATGTCTAATGTTGCTTTAGCGGCCATGGTTTTCAAGATATGACATTTAGTTCTCTGTTGGGGAAATTATAAAACTCCAAAGAACATGATCCTATAGCTTGCTGCCCTGTGAGAGTCAGATACACAATTTGAAGAGACAAAACTGTTAAGTTACTGTATTTCACCTTGCACATATGCAACTGACAGTGCACTTGATGGTTGTTGTCATGGCAACACGCCAGTGTAAGAGTTTCTTCCTTTCTTCATCAGACTTCCTTCTTGTTCCTGTGTAGTCCTCCAGTGTCACATTATCAGCTGTGAAGGGGCACTTGATCTCACATATATCACAGGAGAGACAACTGACCAGGCCATTTGAGGAGGCAGCAGCATCGGGCCACATTATTCTAGTGTCTCTCACATTCCATCCACAGTTTTGGGTGACACATCCATGCTTCCTTCTCCATTTTGTGTTGCACAGCCCTCGAGTGTTACATTGTGATTAGTTGGGTCAAACTCTAAAATTCAGGGAGAAAGTTAAGAGCTATAATTAACCACTTTTGTCAAAGTAAAACACAAAAATGCTGATTCAACTTTGACCGTTAGTGAGTCATGGAAAAAAATCTAATAGATTTATTCTTGTGCCAGTCAGCTGTGCATTCCAGTCACAAAAGAGTCCCAACTCATCTCACAGAGCTAAAAGTTTTTAATATCCCTACCCAGTGCAAGACTGAAAATGACGGTTACGCTTGATTTCCCTCTCTGGAGAAATGTTACCTATCATCTGCTTTTGCAGCATCTCTCTTTTTATCTGTTTTGTGAAGAGGCACACTTTAAACACAGGAGGTTCTGCCAGATTCAAAAATAGATTCAAAGGGTTTTTGCACAGTGATAATATGATGGCACCGCTATGAATTCTTCCAACTACCTGCGAGTAACATAGACAGAGGATTTCTACAGGGAACGGGCAATGTAAAGTTCCTACAATGATACTGATAAAAACATGTTTGGCTTTGCTTTTATTACATTGTGGGAACCACTTTTATACTGCAAAGGGACTCGCTTTTTGTGTTGTGTCTAAATGTGCATGAAAATAAAATAGTGCTTTGCCAAAATTGTATTCGGAAACCTGTTCAATCCCATTTTAGAAATGCAGTGTTAAACAGTGTTATTCCAGGGCAAGAATTGGCCATAGTTAACAATGAAATGATGCCTATTATAAGGTGATAAGCTCTGCATATTTTAAACTAAGGGTTTCTGCAATTGCCCAGCAGCTCTTGAAATCAGAAAAGCAGAGAGGTCATCTGCCAATTTGTAGAACATTGGCAGCCATATAGTGGGACACCTCATGCAGTAATATGCAGTGTCACAAATAAGAAAAGCAAGTCTGCATGGGGGAATGTGAGTGAGGGTAGGCTCATCAAGGGCCACCACTTGTTCTTCATTTTTGTACGACGCTCGTCATTATGTGGTCTTGGATTAGTAGCCGTAAAATATAACCAAACGGTGTCAGAACATTTTCAAAAAATTAAAATAGAATTAGAAATAGCAATTAGTGATATAAAATGTTTTTGTCTGCATCTCCGACCACCGTTGGATGCAGTAAACACACCTCAGGTGAGCCTTTTGGATGCCAGTTAATAGCTCTTACTGTGATATATATATTACAACCTTCCAACCTTGTAAGCCTGAAATAAAAACCCACCAAGAGCAATAATCCAAAGTTGGTTTTACTTAAACATGCCTTCCATCTTCTTTTTCTTTCTTTCTCATATTTATGTACTAGATAATAATTAATTCAGTATTTTTTTTTTTTTTTAAAGACGGAGGCTGTTTTCAACATACATGACACATACCTCCTCTTCACTGATGTCAGTAGATATATTTCTCTAGTTCTTCCTCAAGGACTGATGAGTAAAGGGGGTGGCTATGTTTATAATAACAGCCCGGACATGTTTATATGCCACGAATTCTACACAAGCTAAATAACTGATTCCACCTTAGTCCTTTTCTTTTAAACTTGTCCCCCACAACACATGAAAGAGTGTGAATTTAAACCAGCTTTTGTGCTTATATTAAATGTGATTTTGTGACACAAACATAATAGAGTCGTTTTTGATCGCTTTGTTTTGTAGGGAAGGTTACACTTGCTGGTGAGTAAACAGCAAAAATGGGTGCAGCAACACTACAGGCAGAAATCCCAGCACAGAGTCCCCATTCATCTTTCTAAACAATAACCCATTTGTAATTGAGCTTCAAACATACAAAGATACAAATTATTGTTCATGTATTCACGATGAGACACAAATGCAGGCAAACATGAAGGGACGAAGACGCAAAACGGTAGCCGAAATATACACAATAAGCCAACCTATACACACAAAAACCTAGCATATGAGGAAGAATGAATCTAAGTGCAATAAGTTCAAATGCCACCCAGAACCTTTTCGACCAGACATATGGCATTTAGTCAGCTATCACAGCTGTCAAAACAAGAGTTTTCTACACTCTGAAAAGTGCAGTGGATGATAGTGTGGGAGACAAAACTTTAAAAAAAGAGGGGCGGTTGGGATGGTGGAAGGCAGAGAAGAGGGAGCTAACTTAAGACACGAGTAACAATCAGCAGAGAGAAGCTAGACTAATCGCCATAAAAAGAAAGAGATCATTTTTAAATGCTTTTACAGTGCAGAATTATACAGAAATCTTTAAGAACTGCCAAGTTTCATATGTTGACTTTCTATTCTGCACCACTTTTATACTAGGTCCATCTGAAATTGCCTCCACTCCAACCACCACATGTACGGCTGTGTAAAGCAGTCTTCTCTGCACTGAAGCTGATCACAGACTGTCTCGGTGTGGACACATCCAGGCCTGGAGGCATGCTCTGGGGAGGAGAGACCACTGGATTTCACTGCAGAGCTCTGATTTCGCTGGTTCTCTGATGATCTATCTCAGTAACCTCTGCTCCTCCCGGGGTGTGATTATGTGCGCAGAGGCTGAATGTATTCACATTAATATGCATTTGGCAGCTAGCCAGAATAGATGCTATCTAATATTGCTATGAAAGACTACAGTAAATGCATGGCTGTGCCTGAGAAGCCTGTTGATTATCACTCAAAATAGTTAAGCCACGGGCAATTCCCACTACAAGAATGAAATGTTTCATGACATATCACAGCTAAAAACACCATCCTTTGTCTTACTCTATCGCCCTGTCCCCTGCTACTTCATTATAAGCAATACCACAGGTGCATACTACAAGGAGCCTCAGTCTTTCAGCGATCTTTTACAATCATTATCATTATGTTGCCAATTCCTTACTGTAGCAGCCTTAACAACCTGTAACCCTGTACTCATTTTCCAATCCTTCTACTGGACAGACTGTGTTTCTCACTCATTACCATACATTGATTGGAAAAAAAGGACTCCACTCTGAGGCACTCTGGGCTACATAGTCCCACCATATCTACCTACTGCCTCATTAAACCACTGTTAATAATCCCTGCGGCCTTTAATGTTAACTTTATCCCCTCTGCCTTTTTGTAAAACATCTTTAATATTGAGCACTTGAGCAAGCATACGCGATTTATATTTTAAATTGGCACTACTTCTTTTAACGTCGGAAACATGCGTACCGTGTGCTGTCACATACTCATTTCTTAGAGACCCTATCTTGTCTCGGATTGGATGGATGGAATTTAATCACATGGGTCAAGGCGTTAGATTTGTTTACTAATTATTATCAATACTATAAAGAATTAAAGTTACATTTGACAATAGAATTAATTGATTTTTAATTATAATTTATTTTCAGTAAAGTTTCTATTTTCACTTTTTATTTTCACTTTTTTCTTCCTGACTGCCATCTTTACTACTTCATAAACCTCAGCCTGGGACAGTGGCCCAAATGACTGATGCTGTTGTTTTTCTTTGCAGAACCGTCTACAAAAAAAACAAAACAAAACAAAAAATGCAAAATGTGTTGGAGGAATTAAGTTGTTTTCGTTGTTTTTGTGCTTTCTTCAAAAAAAATTATATTTCTTATGTCCACGAAATCTTCTTTCCAGAATTTGTAAGAAGAAAACAACATAAGATTGAAGGTCAAGCGTCTGTTTGAAGAGGGTCTTAACTCATGACAGACATTGTGGTGTGTTACAGAACTTCTAGCAATCTAATACTCATGACATTACTTTGACATTGCTGAGTATTTTAATTAAGCAGTTAGTTTACTTTAGATGGTTGTCTCACACACTATTACAAAGCTGTTTGAGTATGATGTTCCTATTTTCTACATACCTCCCAGATACATGAGCTCATTAAATGGTGACCATCCATTACAGTGCAACAGTTTCTGAGGAGATGAATACATGTACTCTGGAAGCAACACAGATGCTAAATGGACTGGTTCTTATACAGCGCTTTACTACTCTGAGCACTCAAAGCGCTTTATACAACTTGTCTCATTCACACAAGCACTTTATTTTCTGTGCTCTTTCTACATAAGTGCTTCCTATCTAACATTCGCACACATTGAACCACCAACCTTCTGATTAGCAGGTAGTAGACCTGCTCTACTACCTGAGCTACAGACAGGAACTGAATGCAAGAAAAAAAAAAAAAAAAGCTCCAAATTCAGTAACTCAACTAGCTAGGAGTGCTTTCAGCAATAGAAAAAACTCCTTTAGCCATCCATATCTAGCTCTCTCCATATCTTCCTCTAACTTGCTCTCTAAGGTCCCCTCTCATGTTTTCCACACTGGCCTATTAGAGTGTACATCCAGGCTGTGCCACATTAAAATCCCTACAACCCAGTGCTTGTGGACTCAGATAAAGATCCCTCTTTTTTTACTGAATAGTTTGATCCATCTCAGACAGCACACACTACATTAATATTCTCCCACAGATCAGAGACAAAAGAGCCACAGACCCAAGTGCTGTACTGACTGGTGTGTCATCTGTGCATCATCCAGAAAGAGAGAAGGAGAATGAGACAGAGGAAGAGGATGAGGCAGGGATACTCAAATATATGGTAACACTGCATGAATCTTTCATTTGCCAGCAGCTGTTTTCATAACCTTTTCACAGGGCAACTACTGTGGTTTCCTCAGTGCCAGAGAGTCACTGGCACATCAAGTCTGGCAGCAACTGGAACCTGAAGGAGCATTAAAAAAAGAAAACGAGGCGGGGTCACTGGCTACGGTGACAGGTCAGCTGTGGGAGGAAGAACGTGTTGGTCTCTTGGGTCTTTGGTTAGGTTTGAGGAGACAACGGACATGTGTGCTGCTGTGAATGGACGTCCCTGGCAGATTTCCCTCAGAGGGAAACAGGCAAGCGACAGCATGCTTATCCCTGGAGAAACTGTCCAACCCCCTGTGCCAATTTGGGTCCTACTGCTGGTGCATGATGGGAAAGAAAAATATCCCTCGCTCCTTTTCCGCTACCCTGTGAAAAGCACCCTGACCTGAATACAGATCCAGATGAAAAACACTTGCCCTGTAGATGAGGGATGACACGACTTTTGGAGTGTTCATCATCTAAAATTCCCCCCTCCCCCTTAGCCCTTCAAGGTGAGATTTGGGGTGTAGAGACTGCATCATCACGCTCTGGCTTGTGAACCAAGCGAGAAAGCACGAGGAAAGACGAGGAAAGCACCGTGAGGAGAGAGAAAAACAAGCAAATGTGACTGCGCAGTTGAGAGCTGCAGCCCCAGATTCACAATCATACTGGGAATCACAACACCTTTTAATAATTCAGGATGAATAGAGGAGAAAAAATTCTGCAGCAAGCAAGGAAGCCAAAGAAATGACAGGGAGAAACAGAATCCAACACTCTGTATAAAAACTAGCAGTCTGGGCAGTAATGTCTAAATAACTGTTTTAGGCTTTTGCTATAGTATGTCACCATGTAGAAATATCTTTTGGCTCTATATACGGTCTTGGCTCATTCATGTTTATATTTAAGTACACTAGAAATCAGACATTTTTTTTTTTTTACAAAGATAAAAAGATCGGTTTGTTTGTGGGTGATGGACTATGTTATGTCCGTACCTAAGGACACATTTTAAACACCAAACTGCTATTGAGAGCTTTTACAATTGTTGTGATTCAATCTTTTAGTTTGAACAAGAAATTTCTCAGGCAAGCTTTTCCTTTAAGTACAAAGTAAAATTCTAAATGAAGTTTGTGTCAAATAAATTGGGCTATTTGATTTTTTTTTTTTCTACTTCACTCAAACATGGGCCAAACAACATCTCATTGCGTCCCGGTATTCTTAATTTCTTACCACTGGCAAGAAGGTAGAGAGTGGAAAAAAACATTTGCCAATTAGTTAGAGCCCTTGTGATTTTGCCACTCTTGCTAACAATTCCAATTTACATTAATTATTCATTTTGAGGCCGCACACACAATCCCTGCCAGAAGGAAAGAGGAAATGCTGCGGTGAGATCCGATCATTTGTGTTGATGCTGTCCTGTTTCAAATAGCACCACTTGGTGTGTCTGCTGTCCTGTCTTTTGATGGCTGGCTATCTGGATAAGGTTGTAATGGCAGCATGTTTAAAGCTCGCTCTCTGTGTGTGGGACAACAATAGATTCAAAAGAAAGAAAGGACATTTCTGGATGCTTCCACACAGACTTCTTCTAACAATGTTTGCTTGCGTGCACTTGTGGTAAATATATATTTCCGTGACCTCTGTTACGTGTCTAGTCTGTTTTTTTTATGTATCTGCATTCAGAATGAAAAAGTGCCAGCAATTCTTGCAGTCAGCAAGAGGTGATGGATCAGACAGAAAACACTTTTCCTCAAGGATCAGACAAAAAAAAAAGAACACCATGCCTGCCTCATTGTTAATACTTCTATCTTCTTTCAACAATACCTTGTTTATTGTTGTGACTGGCGATAAGCTGGATCTGTGAGTGTTTACAGGGCTGCAGGGGCTGAGCGTGCTGAAATGTGGGGGTCACAGAACTGGTGCTGAGAGGTCATGGCCTTTATGTTCAGACAGACTCTTCAGGGAACAACACTTTCTTTGGCCAGCATAACTCTAAAAATGCTAACACACAAGCACACTTCTTAGACATGTCCGATTAATCATAAGCCAAAGAAGAGGGAGCGAATACACACAGCAGGACTGAGCTGACTGCAGAACAAGGGAGCCGACCCAGCAATGAATCATCAGCAACACAGACAGATGTTGCATACTTGTTGCTTCTCAAGACAGGAGACTAATTTGCAAAAACAAGGATAGAACAAGTCCATTACTTACTTCTGTCTTAAGTTACAACAACTGCTGTATTCATTAAAAAAAAAAAAAGTCTGACTTTCATTATGGAATGAAATTTTCTGAAGTGTAAATTATGAAATTAGTCTGACAAAAATGTGTTATGATTTATGTCAGACACAGGGTAAAAAATACACTTAAATGAGGCTAGAACATTGTTTGTTATTTTCAGCTGGATAAGTTGGGTTCTGTCTATATTTCATCACAAGGTCTTAAAATATACTGCCCCTCAAAAAAAAAAAATAAATAAAAAATTTAACGGAACCTCCTTCATACCTGTGGCCTACCTCCAGCAGGCCACAGGTATGAATGTTTATGACAAAACAACAGGAAATAGACTTCATGCAGGTGGCTTGAGGGCCCAATGTCTTGTAATGGGCCCCATGCTCACTGGCTAGCGCCGCAGTGCCCAATTGGCATTTGCCATAGAATACCAAAATTGACAGGTCTACCAAAGGCCCACTGTTCTTTTCACAGCTGATAGCAGGGTCATCCTAAGCACATGTGATAAACATGAAAGGTTCTGGAGAAACTGTGGAGAACATTATGCTGCCTGTAACATCGTTCAGAATGACCGGTTTGGTGGTGGATCAGTGATTGTCTGGGGAGGCATACCCGTAGAGGGATGCACAGACCTCTACTAGCTAGGCAACGGCGCCCTGACTGCCATTAGGTATTGGGATGGTTTGGTTTTCAAAGCCTTTGACTTCTTGGATGTCTCTCATTTTTCTACAATGTGAATTTCAGCTTATTTCATTTCGGAACAAGCGTATTTGTGAAGAAATATATAATAATCACAAATCCATTCTTGAGAGGTCATACTGTCTGTAATACCACAAACTAGAGTCACAAGCTAGAACGCTAAGGACAACTTGCTACAACAAAATGATCTCACTTAGCACATTTCCTTTTAAAGAATGTGATGGCTGCAGCTACAGCCACACAATGGTAACATGTACCACACATCAGTCTAGAGAATTTCACATAACATTACACTTATATTTTTCTTTGTTTAGACATAGGATTTACAGGACAAAGAATTGGTTTGGTTTAGAATTAATTTACATACTCACATGATATATTCTAATGTATTCTAAAATAAGTGCGCACATTTTAATTTACACTGTTATGTATGATATAACCTGTTTTTTGAGTTACCTCAGTTGCAGCTGCTCCGGTCCCTTGATTGATGAGCAAAGAGGTGGAAGAGGGGTGGAGCAAGTTTATATGGAGACAATGCTCAAATTGGTTCATACCATAACTCTTGAGCATGGGGGGGGGGGGGGGGGTTGGAATTTGTTATGTTATGTTAGTTTAGTTAGGTTCTTTGTGTGTTCTACCCCTTTGTGTTTTTGTGGGCTGATCAGCCACTATTTAAGTTTCCCCTTTGTCTCGTTTAGTCAGGTCAGTTTTGAGTTACTAGTATTGTTTGTTATCAACTTTTGAGTAGCGGTTCGTCACTGACCGCTTTTATTGGCCTAACATTTAGATTTTTCTTGTATAGTTTTATCAAGTTTGTTTTTGAATTAAATAAACACTTTTTTTTTTTACTTTAACCCGTGCCAAATTTTTCTTCACTGCTTGGTCCATCACAAAGGATCATGTTGTAGGTGGCGTCTACTAATTCTGTACTAAAACAGTCCATTCATCCCTATTCCAGCTGGCAAAAGACAGTGGATTTTGAACATAGGACCGTCTTGTTGTGAGGCAACAGGGCTAACCACCACACCACCAACTGTACTTAAAGCAAACTTTTGTACAGCACTTGGGTCTTCAGCACTAAATTCAGTCTTTTATACAAACAAAAACTTGAACAAAAACCAAAAAATTGTGCTGTTATAGTTTTACAGTTGTGAGCAAACACTAAAAAAAAAACCACTTGATAGTACAAACTGTTTGGTTTCCCACATGCATGACAATATCACGTTCTTCAGGATGACTACGTGGTTCACGATAAGTAGATGAATAGTCTGTAGAGAGAAAAAAATCTGGAGCTGTTAAGTTCTATAGAAGTGCTTGCACCTGCTAGGTGGGAGGCAGAGAGCTGAAGAGGGCTCATACATATACGGATGTAGCAACAGTAGTGTGAAACTCCAACAGAGAGCGCAAGACAGAGAGTGTACATATGCATGTGCGTGCATGTGTGTGTACACCTGCAGCCAGATTGCCCAACTTCTCCCACACAGTGCCAAGAGCTGTTCCGATCAACAGGATAATAGTGCCATCATCTCATGGTTTCATAAGCTGAGGCACCATACACAGATTAGAAACTGACTAAATGTATGCATTCTAAGAGACAGATGCATACCAGTGGTGTGGTGCGTGCGTGCGTGCGTGCGTGCGTGCGTGCGTGCGTGCGTGTGGCAGTGCCTGTTGTGAGGGGCGCTGACAGATTGGGATGTGGGCACGCTTTCTTCTCACTGCCACATCATGTAGCTAGTGCTGCGTGGAGACTTTGGGACAAGGATAATATTAACATCATAAACAAGGTGTGAAATCTGGAAATAAACATAGGTTTGATGGAGTGCTCTCCTTCTAGAAAAGGGAGGGGTTACTGAAAGGGAATCTTTCTCCCTTTTCAGAGCCTTTTTTGTGACTATTTACTTCCCTAAAAATTAAATTACTATTGTAAAGAGCACGCTGTTTCTGTGCTGGTTAATTAAGTAGAAAAAAGAAAAACAATAAAAATAAGGAAAATCATTTTTCTTTTAATGGATGCCACTTTTACTAATAATTCTCTGCAAAGTTCTCTGCAGGGAATGAATCTGAATACCAAAGAAGCCAAACTGCAGAAAGAGCTGCACAATAAAACTGCCTAAAACACAGGGACACACTAAATATGCCGGCTTATGTTGACTGCCATAAAAATCATGTATGCCAACAAAAGCCATAATGAAAGCGCCTGCAGGAAGAGAAACAACGACAGAACAGGGCTGAAGGTATGTAAAGCATTTTTAATCTTGTTAAGTGTAGTTGTTTTGGCTACGAACATTGTGTGCTTAAATGCTTATGATAAGTCTCAAAATGAATCATAAAAAACAAAGAGCATGTTCAGTGTTTTCGTTATTTTCTGGTCACATCCAGAAGATGGCAGAGGTGAGCATCTGGTTAATCAAAGAAACAAATTAGTAGAGTTCAGGTGGCATAACGTCCTTGTTATCTTTCAGAAATACAACAAAGCAAATAATCAACACTCACTTGGTTGAAACAAATCCATCCATCCAGAGTTTTAAAAGTTTCAGTGGCTTTCTATATATTATTTATTTGCTCAAGTTATCATTTTAAAATTAAGCTATTATTCTTGCAAACAAGAAAGCAGCAAACTTACTTTTAGAAAAATAAAAAAATTGGAAAATGATGATTAAGATGATTGGGAAATATTTTTATGTTCTTTGATCAAAATTACAAAATCACATTTTCCAGTCAAAGCTCAAAACTACAAACAAACAACTAAGAGTATCCAAGTGATTTTGCCTTTGCTTATGGGTACCACTCATACAATGCTACCTGAAGTTCATGCATGATGGCGAAGTTCCTTAATGCATCAAGTAAAGCAAAGTGTGAAGTACTGAAAAATTACTTTTCTACTCAAAATATCCAAAGTGAAATTAAATGAAACCCGTTGCCTGACAGTAGTATCCTCAGCTTCTGTAGTAGGTGATGCTCCACTGCTGTTTTTTGCTTACTAATACTAATTCTTGACATGTGCTTGAAAAAGATTTCGTTTTCATGAAAGTGTAGAAAACTATATGGAAAACAGATGATTTGATAAAAAAAAAACATTTAAAATAAACAAAAAAAAGTTTTCTATAGTTTGATACTTTGACACTAAATACTAAAGCCAAAAGTTGCCTTTGATCCCCTTTTATAGGTCATGATCCACTCTGGCTATGTGCTGGCAATAATTAATAATATTTATAAATAATGAAGTTACTGCTGCTGTTGTTAATGCACTGAGCTCTCTCGACTTTGAATATACTTGTACCTATTCGGCTGCTTTAGTGATACCATAAAGCAGCATGTATTTGATAAACTCAGAGAAAAGACTCCTACAAACAGCTTGTTTGGGCATCTGGCTGGGACGCCTCCTTTGCACCTCCTGTGCAGGTAAGGTGTTTCTGGTTTCTGTGCTAAGATGTCCTTTTGGAACATCTTGATGGCTAGCTGAAAGATGGGGGGCTGGGCAGAAGCCTTGCTTAGACTGCTGTCCCAGGACTTAGACCTGGATAAGTGGCACAAAATGGATGGATGGATGGATGGATGGATGGATGGATGGATGGATGGATGGATGGCAACAGATGTTAGATAAATAAGTTTCAAGTAAAAATGAAAATGAAATGAAAAAATGTATTTACACACCGAATCAAAATGCTTCATTATAACATCTTGTGCATATGACTTTAACACGTCTACCTCGGTGTCTTTGAGCAATGTGCATGTTTTAGTGCATGGGGTTGAATGTTTATTACCTGGTTTCTAGCGTTGCATATAAGCATATATTTGTAATAAATGTCTTCAGTAGAACAGTCTACCCTGCGCTGGTCCATGGAAATGCGCAGCAGTTTTAGGGGTCAACTGATTTTTCATGTCAATGATACGATCTTAGGCTCACAAAATCCCCTAGACATTTTAACAGCCATTCTCCTTTTTTCTGCTATTCATCCCCCCTCCTCCTCTTTTCCTCCCTCCATCTACCCAATCTCCATCCCATCAGTTCTTTCTGCTTTTTCTTTTGTTCTTTTTTGACAATGTCATTGAATCTATTAACTTCTGTTTCTCCTGCAGCAACACAACCTGTGAATGTATTTGGTTAGAGATGTGCTTTATTACCAATGCATATAAACACCTACCTTCTACTTGCGTTGGAAAATTATGTGGTCTCTTAAATTTTGCAGATTTTGTTGCAAATGGGCAGAGGCTACAGTTTATTATCACAATGGGTTAAAACTTAAAGTGTCAGTTTGGCTGACTTTAAGAGGGATTTGTCTGTCATGTAGCTCCTGAGGATGTTGTGCACCAGGCTACCTAACACACAGTGACTGTTAACCTCTCCATCCATCATTGGAGAGTGCCGCCGTGACACAAAAAAACCTGCTTCTTCCATTAGAGCCCTGACGGACCTTAATGCCTGTCCTTGCGCTTTCTCTCCCTCTCTCTTTGGCCCTGGATCGCTCACTTACAATAATGAAGTTGTCTGCCTCTTTCTGCTCTCTGTGAAGTGAGCAACTAAACAAGTCTTTAATAATAGTTTTTTTCTTACCTTCTCCTCAGTACCTCTTTGTTTTCCCTTGATGCCCTCGTCTTTGAGGGATGAAGGGACCCACATTGGAAATGGTGTGAATTAGCAGATAGACACATAGGGATGAAAGACCAGCTCTTATTATGGCCTAAACGCATGAGCACACTTCTGGGAATAGAGATGTGTAAATGAGCTCCACACACCAAGTGCTGTCTTTTCTGCGCTGTTGTTTTGCTCTTTTAAATAATTGACAAGGCTCTGCTTGTGAAGACAGGGACAAATCTGCTAAGTTAATGTCCCAGCCGGAGGAGTTTTAGTACCAAACACTATCAATCCCCCCTACATAGAATTGTTACCGCAGTGGCGGTTCATAAATCATATGTAACCCCAGCTCAACAATAGAAAAAGTCACTTTTCCACCAGCGTGTTCTGTTTATTGTTTCACCGGAGAGCCGGCAGCAGATGACATCTGCTATATTTACTCTTTAGATTACGCTCTATTTCTAAACAATACGTTAATGTCAAGCGTGTCTGTGTATTGGGACTGGGGACATATTAGCATGATTGCTGAGGGCAAACTATAGGCTGTTCTTGGCCTTCGAGGGAATAAAGAGATTTGTAGTTTTAGCAAGAGTTGGAGCTGTCAGAAGTGCACACACAGCTTAGACAGTGATCTTATACTGGGGTGTTGGGGCACAGCAGTTGCAGTGTTCACTGTCAGACTGTGGCATCTCTGTGTTCCCGGGTCTCCCATGGGAATTGAGCAGTGTGTGATTGAGGCCTTGACTGGAAGCAGCATCTACAAGACACAGCATACATGGTAGTGGCTTTCTATTAGCCTGACGGTTTTTTTTTTTTATTGCTTCTTCTCTTTTTTTTGACTGCAGGCAAAGCAGGATGCAGTCTTCTCTTCAAGGTCCCTTGCCAACCACAGCAGATGGGTGGAAACCTCATAAAAACAGCTCCGAGCTTTCCCCTTTTGCTTACCATTATAATCCCAACAGAAAATATGCTTCTGCGCTGTCCAGGCAAAAAAAAAAGAAAAAAAAGAAATCCACATCTGAAAGTGGTTTTTTACAAATGGCCCAAGTCAAGCTTTCAGAATGCAATGTTGTGACATTTGTCCCTTTGATGTGTCAAAATGATGGTCAGCAAAAAGATGTTTCAAGTGCAGCTCGTTTTCAATCAGTTTCATCTTAAACAGAAAGGCACCTGGATTTTATCCGGTGCCACGTGCAAAGGAAACTGCTTCATTAAAATGCACAACTGAATTCCAGCAGGATCAAGGTGATCGGAATGTAAAACAACCTGCTCCCGATTTCAGAAGTCCTCGTTACTCTTTCAACTCCCCCATCCTAAAGTACAGTCTTCCCAGCCACACCTTTGCCAAAAAAAAAAGGCAGAGCAACAACAGTTAAGCAGGCTGGAGTAGCAATGCAGCACAATACCAACATGTTTTTAAGCATTCGCCACATGCATTATGTGTCACAAACCACCTCAGCGTGTCATTTAAATCCAGCTAGTCCTCTATACTCTTTAACAAATACTTGAATAATTAAAACGCTTATCTCTGCCACACAAAACGGCACCTTGCTCCTCTATTGTGAGTTTGATGCCCAGTGTTTATGATGCAAACACTTTTTGGCTTTAATGATTTCTATGAGTGAGGGCCAATTCAGAAGAACGGTGTTTGTTAGAGAAGGAAAGCCGACAAATGTCAAGGACATAAGGAGGGAGCATAAGAGAGGTCCTTTCTGCACCAGAAATAGATTTCAATTTGAGGAAGGTTGCTGCAAAAGCAGTAGGACGTTTTTGACTCAGATGTAGCCAGATATGAAAAAATGGAGGGTAAATTGAATCTGGTAATTCCAATCCTTTCTTATTCTCTTCCTATGAGCCTTAATAAGGTCAAAACATGGTTCTGCTGCTGTAAATGACTGAATTTAAGACCGTTCTAAGACAATTGTCAGGGATTTGCATATAAAAAGATGTGCGATTGTAGAAAAGACCTTGGCCTATATTCTGTAATTACTACAACTCCATCTGTCTCTCAGTCCTGCTTTTTAAATAATGCTCACACATTTCCCTATTCAACCATTTTTTGGATTCTATAGTAAATCCTCTTGTTCCCCTCAAGCGATTATATGAGACAACATCTTGTACCAGAATGTATCACAGCAATTCACTCTTGAACTATTTAATAAAAGAAAAGGGTGCTTTCAAATAAGAGTCAAATATATACCAATTCTAGAAAGTAGGTGAACCAAAATAAAGGTTCAAGCTAAGTTTCTTTCAAGATTAGCCATAATTAGCCAAATTATCCTGTGACTGGGTAGCGTGAGACTATTCTTTAAGTGGTGCTGCAGTTGTAGGCCACAGTGTGAATTCACATTTCAGGCCTGAATTAATTCGTTGCAGCAATTACCTGAACCCTGACTGTTCTTAAAAGTCAGCCTTAGCCATGACAGGCGTACGAGCATAGATAACATTAGCCAGAACACAGACATGGCAGATATTACAAGCACTAAGCTCAGATGTGACTGTGACAGTAACCTGCCTCATTAATGCCAGCGACAAGCAGGCCACATCTACTGGAGATGTGGAGGGGAGAAAACTAAAGCTACAGGGCCAGAGACGGGAGGCAGGAGGAGAAAAATGAAAAAGAAAAAAAATGACTGTTGTTACTGTCCTCGTCTCATTCCCTTTCGAGTGTTTTAATTTTAGCTAGTTGCCAGAACTTTTACGTGGCAGCGTCTTCAAGCCTGCATACTCGGGAAACTGAATTAGCCGTTGTGTTTACGTCAAGCACCTTGAAACAAATGAGTTCTGACTGTGATATGGATGGAGTGT
>VURO01019151.1:0-10701 GCA_015108175.1 Pelvicachromis taeniatus
CCCAAATGAAAGTCACACCACCTTCAACTTATCATTTTATTGGACAGAGATGTGGCAGGTAGCATTATTTGAAAAAAAAAACAGTTGTTTTTTTTTGAAGGGCCAGTGTGAGGCATCAAAATGCAGTAGAGGGTTAAAATATTTCAAAACGCAATATGTCTGTCTGTCTTCTCAGTCATCCAGGTCACGGTTAATCTGAGGAGCTTGGAAAGAAAAGCGACTGGACTTCTTTAAATTCAAGTCCAGTCACTTTTCTTTCCAGGCTTCTTAGACGAAACAGCTGAAAAACAAAGTCACTGACATCTATCAATCTGTAAAGGGTTACAAAGACATTGCTAAGATTTCGTGACTCCAGCGAACCACAAAGGGAGAAAATCCAGAACAACATCTAAAGAACTGCAGGCCTCATCTGCCTCAGTTAAAGTCAGAGTTCATGATTCAACAATAAGAAAGCGACTGGGATCTATGGAGAAAACCACTGCTAACCATAAAACAACACAAAGGCTCACATTTGCCAAACAAACATCTTGATAATCTCCTAAACTTCTTGAAAAATCTTCTGTGAACCAACGAGACCAAAAGTTGGAACTTTTTAGGAGGTTTCAGTCGATCAGTGTAAAACTGATGGAGCATTTCATAAAGAGAACATCACTACCGCCACAGTCAGACACGGTGGTGGTAGTGGGATGGTTTGGGGCTGCTTTGCTGCTTCAGGACTTAAACAACTTGTCGCAGTTGTTGGAACCATGAATTCTGCTCTCTAAAAGAAAATCCTGAAGGATAATTTCCGACCATGAGTTTGTCCCCTGAAGCTCTAAAGCACTCGGGTTCTGCAGCAGGACAATGATCCAAAACATACCAACAAGTCGGCATTTGAAAGTCTAAAAATCATCCAAATTAATCTTTTGGATTGGCCTAGTCAACGTGTGGACTTAAATCAGATTGAGATGCTGTAGCATGACCTTAAATTCCCTCCAATGTGGCTGAATTAAAACAAATCTGCAAAAAAAAAGAGTGGGTCAAAATTCCTCCTATGATGTGAAAGACTCACTGCCAGTTATCACAAACATTTGCTTGCAGTTCTTGCTGCCAAGGGTGGCATAAGCAGTTATTAGGTTTAGAGCAAATACTTTTTCACTTTTTCACAGCTCCTTTTTCCCCCTCCTGCCACCTTTGTCATCTTTATTTGCTCAGTTATGATAATTAAATTCAAACCTGCACAGTTCTCATTATTAAAGAACTTTTTTTATTTTACGACCTGCCTCGCGTCTCTCACTCTCAGCAAATGACTCCACGTGGAAAAATAAACTCACTAACTGACACGACGGAGCCGTGTCAGAGCAGCACGTTGGAGGTGCAGCTAAGGAAAATGAGTCAATTTAACATCTCAGATCGTATCAGATAAACTGTCAGTTACCAGTTCTTGCGTGCCCCCCCCCCCCCAATTCACAGCTTATGAAGAGAAGACATGTCTAAAATATCTGAACGCAGAGGCTGAAAAGGCTTTAAATCTCAATTTGTTCCAGCCAGCTCAGCACAACTGCCTGAATTTTCACCTTGTTGATCATCACAGTCAGGTCCTTTCAAAGTGTCGCCTGCAGACATCCAATGAAAGGCGCTTTTTGCGCACCCTGTCTCACCCCTGACTTTAATCCAGCACACTTACGCAGCCAGAAGATTTATTTATTTATTTTTGTAGTGCATCTTTCTGCAGGGCTTTTGAACCTTGAATCATACATTTATGCAAACGTATGCAAATGTGCAATGCCAAAGCAGGTTTTCTACTTCCCCGATGATTTTTTCCCCCCCTCCTTTCCGCTGCACTAATGGCAATGACACAAAGCCAAAGTTATCATCAGTGTGGCAACAGGGGAGGAAAAAAATCCACCAGACTAAGCCATGTATGCCTCCTGTTTGTCTCCTTTGGCCTTCACTTGTCACCCAGCCTAACCCTCAGCCACAAAAAAGAAAAAGAAAAAGTTGTCACAAAGCATCAAATCAGTCTTGTTGGAAGCCTCTTTGCAACAAACATCCAGCAGCAAACAGCCTGCATGCCTCGGTATCCATCACTCGTGCTCTCCTGATAGTAATTTCAATTGTAGCACTGGCATCATTGACCATAATCCTTAACCCCCGCAGTGTGGTTAGGATTATAATGAATGCAGTGATAAAATGCAACATTGGCGCGCTGGAGAAGCGCCGCTGATTCACGCCGCACTTCACTGACACACACCGAGGGAGTCGAACACTCCCCAGCACCCAAACAGAGAAGATTTGCTTCGCAGCAAATGTCATAACTTTAGTGCAAACAGCCCATCACGGTGACATGTCCCTCAACACTCGGGTGAAGTCAGCGGCTTAATGAGATGGGAGGAGGAGGGAGAGAAAGCACACATATATAAACACGCAGACACACAAGGACACATGGGCGAGCAAGGGAGAAGTATGAGTGAGCCAGAACAAATACCGAGTGGGAGGGGTGAGCGGAGGACATGAAAAGTGGACTCACGGTGAAGCCGATGCCCACGGTGGAGGTGAAGGACCCTGCGATGAACTTGCCCTGGTCGAACTGAACCAGCAGGGAGGTCTTGCCCACTCCGCTGTCCCCCACCAGGATGGTCTGCAGACAGAGTTACAGAGAGACCGAGGCAACATCATGCAGGCTTCAGTGCTGCAGCTTCTACTTGTCGCCTGAGGCCCTGCGCTGTGTGGGCACACGCGGCGTTCACAGGCTGCTCAGTGAGGAGCTCTGTGCTCCATGATGCTGTGTGACAGCCGGAGCTGGGAGTCAATAACAGCAAAAAGGGGGAAGCACAATGGGCACCGGTGAAGCGTGAATGTAATCGGTTTATGTGTGCGAGATCCGTGCTCACGTCTCAGACTGATGCCTCACATCTGCTCCTGTACCCTATGGGTGCCACCATCTCTGTCTTACTCCTGTTTTCCTCTAACACGTCACAGATTTGCCTTCGGTTGCATCTGTCAATGTGAGGACAACTCATCAAAGCAAAGCGCATTGCATACAAAGGGGGCTGCCACAGAGGTGTTAACTAACAGGTAACACTTTATAATACCGCCCATGACTACAGGTGTAATTCCCCTGTAATTAAATGGAATTTGAGTGTATTTTATTTGAAACTACAGTATAATTATATTTATCTACAAATACTTACAGGTAGCTCCACTAGAATAAAGGGGGTAAGAAGTCAGGTGTTTACATGGAACAAAGAAATTACTATGTTGTGAGTATATTTAAGTATAACTCATTTTAAGTAGTGTGCAATGTGCCAAAATCATTTGATTAACTTTAAGGATGGCATACCTTCGGAAATTTCACAGGAAACAAATTATTCTGTGAGTAAAGTGCTGAATAAGTAATTTTGTAAAACGCAAGTTCTTGGTAAATCACCCATCTTACATTGTAACTACACTGTACTTGCACCACTTTATAAAGTGTCACTAACTAATTTTAGTTCAGGTTGGGTTGCAGCCCAGTAAAACAGCTTCTTGACAGATGACAGATGATAATCAGGTTAGGATATCTTAAACATAAGGAAGCGGAATCTACTTATTTTCTTCTTCTTGTCCAAGTTAGAGTTTGGACTCCCAGCTAACCGTCACAGGGCAAACAGACAGACAACCATCCATTTCCATACAGAAAGGCCCCAGGCTGGATATGAACCCAGGATGTTCTTGCTATGAGGTGACAGGGTTAACGCTGAATTTGTAAGTTTGCTCATTTTAAACGATCAGTGGCAGCCAGATTTCTGACCGGGTTCTTTGGAAGCGAGCAAACTTACAAACTTATTTCAGCAGGAGATCAATAATTATTCCTCCCACTGTATCATGTTACATGTTGGATCTACAGAACCAGCACAAAAACGTCACATGTGGAGGTTTGAAATCTAAATATAATCTAAGGTTCTGGGCAGCAGAGTCATTATAGTTTTGTGTTTTCTCATAGGTTTGAACTTTTATTTCATTTTGACCTGTTGGTTTTAGTTCGGTTTAGTTTCAGTTATTTTTTGTTTGTTTGTTTCAGTTCAATGGTTTGAAATCTTTAGCTTTAGTTTAGCTTTAGTTAACTACAATAACCTTGCTGTGCAGTAATACTGCCATCATCCCACCAGGAAGATCCAGCAGGTAAAATAAGAATTGAACACGTCACCAGTTTTTTAAGTAAATCTATTTCTAAAGGTGAGGTTGACGTGAAATTCTCACCAGATGTCGTAACAGCACATCCAATGCACGCATGCAAAGGAATCAAACCATAGATGTCCATAAATTAAGTTATGTGTAATAATTTGGTCTTTTACATTTTATTATTTATATGCAACATAATGTTCATTTAAAAAAAAGTTTTACTCGGTCTGTTATTTTACTGCCAGCTTAATTTAAAAGATCTCACACAAACATGCTTTAAGACTTCATGCAGGTGTGACATGCTCTTGTGCACGTTTAAGACTGAGAATCTGACGCACGCACAAAAGCAACAGGCAGCGCCGTGGCAACGGCCGCTGGCTCTGTTTGCCGAGGGTCATCCATCACCCCGGCTGCCATCCGCTGATTTGCCACCGCAGCTCTGGCAACAACTGGCCTTGTCACCATGGTTATTGTTTCCCTAGCTTCTGGAGTACCCAGCCTTGAGGTCCTTGGCAGCAGATGCTTGCCTTCTTTATTGACATTATTCACCCCACCGCCTCACCACACACAGAAGTCCTCCTCCTCCTCCTCCTCGTCCAGCAGGCCAGACTCAGCTGCCTGCTTCTTATCTGCAGTGTCAAGGAGCTCAGATAGAGTGCACCCTGACAGCAGGCAACACTCTGTATGCCTCACTTTAATCACCGATATTCATGTTCTGCACATTCAATTTGCTCCCCACATTAAAAATCTAACAGGGTGACATGCAGACCGAACATCTGAGGCTATGTGGCTTGCTCCCTCACTCTCCAGCATGCATCCTTTTGATGGAACCTCCTGAGCAGGATGCTTTTAGTTTTCAATAACAGATATAACATCAAGTGCTTGCTTGCATCCCTCCCACAGAGGGAGCAGGTACGAGCACCTGAAGTAGAAATGATGAAGACCAGGGGAGAGGTGGTGAGTGTGGCCCCCTCTGAAACCATCAGATTACTATTTCATACCACCCACATGAAATTTTGATGTCAGCCTGCTGGCAGAGTTTTCAGGATTGACGCTGGAGACGAGAGCAGCCACTAAATAGAAGTCGAAGCACAGGAGATTGGTGGTGTGTATGTTATAAAGCAGGATGTGGGGGGGGGGGATTACTACAGCTTTTTCAGAGACCTGTCTGAACCCTGACATTGATGAGACCCAGGACGACTTTAGACGCCAGCAGCATCTCTCAAACACTGTTTTTCGGCCTATTTGGTGTTTTTGCTGAAGCCAAATTTTACATTTTGTCAAACTAGTTGTGACAACATCGCTTTATTCTATCACATTTACACTGTAGAGGTCTTTACACGATGAGATTAAAATTCTAGCTCAAATTGAACACCCAAAAGAAAGAGCACATCACCCCTTCTCCTGCAGGTTTTTGCATATTACAGTGCATATTTTATTTTCTACTTTCTCGCCGAAGCAGTTTTTTGTCACACGTTTTCATGTAGGACTTCAACATTTACTGCATATTTAAAGAGTTGAGAGCCAACTGGCTCAGTGCAGCCTGCAAACAAAATTGGAAGCATCAGTATGTAGTATGTGCTGAGGCTGCTGGCAGGCTAGAACTCGGCAAAACAACAAATGCATCCATGAATTCAATTAGTGAGGAAGCAGGAGCTTGTTCTTGGCTTACCATAATAGAATACTTGTTTCACACATAGTCAGTAATGGAATTACGGAGCATTCAGGGCGATTAAACCATTAGACTATCAGCAAGAAATGCCCACAAGCGGAGACAACGAACGGGATTTCACTTGCTTTGTTTTCAGTTAAAACTGTGCAGCTCCTGTGATTGTGACAAAGTCCAGAAGTTATCCCACTGACCGGTGACTAACACAAATTCAGTGGTGAACATCAAGTGATGTGCTCTTTCCAGCAAAGCACTGCAGTGTTGTGGCGATAAGAGCAGTAAAGCTGATGATTTGAAAGTTTTTCTCAGACTCAAACACACCACATAAAAGGCGAATGCACTGGTTCTTATACAGTGCTTTTAGTTTTATCCAACAAGTCATGACACACTGCACTCCATTAAACGCTACCCTGCGTTTAAAGGCCAAAAGTATCGGTATCAGCAATATTGATCCTGTATTTATTTGGTACTGATCGATATCAAAATTTGCACTAGTACTACACGGAGGTTATATTGGGTGGCATTAGATTATAGAGCGACTGGAAGATTATTGTTGGTCGCAGATGTTCCCAGAAAATGACAGAAAACAGTTAATAAAATTAAATTTAAAAAAACGCGTCCTTTTGAAAATTTATTTAAAATAAGGATTTTTTTTCCCCTGTGGTACTCTGGAATTTCAGTTTGTATATTGTTAGTTTCTCCCATCATTTTACCTTGTGTGTTAGTTCTTCATTATAAGGGTAGGTGATGGACGTGGGCGTCTGTCCGTCCTCTGTGGAAGACATGTACGCGCTGTCCGATGAAACCATTGTCCTCTTCTCGTCCATCCTGTGCGTCTCCCAGCTGTTGTTCATCCACTTTCTATTAAATATTTATCAGTTCCTAACCAAAAAGCAGGTGAAGTCCTAGAAGTGAACTAAATGTTTATGCTTCCTCTCCAACCTTTTTATCGCCCTGTCTTAATTCCTCCACCCCGCCTTCTCTGCATGTCTCTTTCACCCCTGGATGGTTTATATCCCCATGCTATGATGTCTAATTATGTTGAAACTAAATATTTAAAAGAAGGAGTTTTGGTCAGAGATGATAACGGAAGCGTAGCTTATACAGTATTAACGATGTAAGTCCTGTTGAGCTTTTTAACAAGGAAGGGAAAAGGAAGTGTTCGGTGCCCCAGAGAGAGAGCCTCATAAATATCTCCCATCATGTTCTTGTAAGGGGAAAAACCCCTCAAAATGTAGTGGAAAGATTCATTTAAGACTTCAAAATAAGAAGCATTTCCTCTCTATTTCCACCTGATTCAAAGGCATGTTAAGAATGAAAATCAGGAAACATCTTAATGTCTTTTTGTTTTTATTGAGTCATCAGTCAGATCTGTCCTATGAGCTTTTTCAGAGGCATTCAGTGAGAGGCTGAAGTTCCCCACTCAGATAAGAGCTCTGGATGACTCACCAGCCGGGCTGCTGCTTATCACAGCGGCACGGAGGGAGACCTCAACTTCCCATCCACCAAAAACAATAAAGGTCTGTTTCAAATGACGCTGAACAGCTGGACCGTCAAATGTAACATGATTGGAGAGAAACTCTCATAGTTTAGAGTGCTGAGAGATAAACAGACAACAAACATAATTCCTCCCAAACAGGATAGAAAAATAACATCTGTCACACCCATTCATCTGCTCCCTTATCCCAATAAAACTGGGGCTTCACTGAAGCAACTGTACTGATCGAGGTAAACAAGGTCACTTAAAACTCACACGGTGGCCAACTATTACTTAACAAACACGTAACGTTGGAGTAAAAAAGAAAACAAACTAAAGCACAGACATGGGTTTCACTATCATCTGAAAGGCATTGATTGCACATCTGTGGAAGCTTTCATCCTGTAGTAAACAATTCAGCTTTGTGACATAAAGGCAGCTTAGAGTCTCGATCACACAGAAACAAACAGACGATACACTTGTGACCACTCTGGGTCTATGGACTCACAAAGAAAAAAAAAATCAAAGAAAACATACAAAATTCAAAAAGTTGAAATGAAATTCACCATAACAAATTAAACGTGAACGTGCCATGACAATACTGCATACAAACAGATACACGGGATGTGTGGGATCTAAAAACCCTGCTTTTAAGAGAACTTTGAGATTTTGGTGAACTGTGTAAGCTTGCTTGTTCTGCAGAGAGAAGACTGACAGCAAGTGACTCTCATTAGTGTTATGGTGGGGTTATATGTCCTATACCTTGGTTGACACCTGCCGTGGAGTAGCCAGAGTACGGACACGAGGGCTTTACAGGTCCTGACAGGCAAAACAGTATCAATTCTCTTCCATTGACATTGTTGTTAAAATGTCAAAATGTAGAGTGTCTTGACGTTTGCCTGCTTCTTCCTATTTCCAGCCTACATGCTGAGTTAACATATAAACATGAGAGTGGTTTCAATCTTCCCAGCGGACAGAGTAATCTGAATAAACTTTATTTTTACCCACATTTCCTTCAGCTCGGTAAAGTCGCTTTAGCAGAGTGGAAGTGGAGTGGAGTGGAAGAATTCCGGACATGTCAAACAGCAGAACTAAAAGTCTCAACTTAAAGTCCACCGTCTGTTGTTCTGGAGCTTTCAAGCACACTACACATCCCTCCTTTTCAGTTAATGACGTTTTACATCCTCGCTATCTGACCAGCGGTCTAGGCACTTCCTTAGACCAGACGTGAAGCTCATAGCCTTTTTTTTTTTTTTTTGCAACAACAGACAATGTAACTCAATAGCTAGTTCTGCGAATTAACAAACAAACTAAATGCAAAAAAATGACCCAAACAATTAACACAATAAAAAGCATAAGACTCCTAAGGATACACCTGAACCCCACTCTCTCTAAACTCTTCCTTCTCCGTGTTACAGTCAAAGTACTTTACGATGTGTCTGTGCAACAGGGAGTGGTGGCGCAAGTTTCTTCCTACTGTAAAAAACAAAGAAAGGGAAAAAAAGAAAAAAAAAGACATGACCTTAACCGTTACCTTCTACTCTTCACATTGCAACCTAGTGACATCTGTGCAACACCAAAGTCGTACAGTAAAGTGCACTTCATCTGTCTGTTCCTTAATGCTTACATAATAATGCTTCAAAATAAGCACAATAACATTATTCACAGGTTTGATTCTCCCTCGAAAAGAAGACGGAGCACGGCACGGAGCCTGCTGATTCTTCCGAAGTGCAGGAAAACTGTGCGCCCGAACACTTCTTAAAGAAACTCCGGCACAGACGGATCACGACTGCAAACCTGTGCGACAGCTTAAACAACACATTACACCCGGCATTCGTGTACCCATTCAGTAAGCGGTGCTACAAGTCTGTGCGCTTGCAGTTTCCTATGTGCAAATTTCCCGCAGTCATGCTCGTCTTTCAAGCCTGTATTACTGCGTCGCTGAGAAAGACGCAGCTCCTCGGTGGAGGAAGATTCCTTATGGTTGCTTATGTGCCCTTGAGCTCTTAACCGACCTTGGAGACATCCTGGTTCACACAGGTCTCCTCGCAGTCTCCGGATTTCTCGGAGTCTTCCTGTGCGTGCAAGTACGCGGTCTCTCTTCTCTCTGGGCTACCTGATCCGCCCATCGCTTTTCACTGGGCCCATTTCAGATTTAGGGTCTGGGGAAAAGGAGCTCCAGGCAGTCTTGGAACAAGATCCCAAAGCTGGGCATGAGGAAGTCTGTGTTGCACACAGGTCGCCAATAACCCAAAAGGACCCCACAGAAGTGTCCACCCATGCATCAAGGGGTTGGCCCACTAACTGGGCATTATGCTGGGCTACCTGCATTGCAGTTTCTTGGGGGGGCAGCTTCAGTACTGAGCTCAGCTGCTGGAAGCTCTGCTCCAGGTATAGGTTCGCTGGAGGTCCTGCATGAAGCCAGCTGTCCTCTTCTAGAACAGAAGGGAAAACAAAAGATCAATCACCGGGGACATTCTTCATGTTTTTATTCACAATAAATCCAAAGATTAAGACTAACAATGGACACCATCAACTGTGCAGTCTTGAAGTAGTCGATGTCATGTGTCCATGTGTGTGCCTACCTGGACACACACATGCACACCAATGCTGGTGTGCTGACACCAGCATTGCCAGTATATTTACTGGCAATACCAAATTTCTCCTGGGACTCAGTATCAGGGCCTCACGTATTCTTAAGATGTTTGTGGACATAAACAAAAACTTGCTGTTACTGTTAACTATTTGCATTCATAAAAAAAGACCTGAAAGGGTCAGAGAAACTATAAAGAAGTAAAAATGAATGTATTCCCCTGATACCCATCCACGTATATTCACCAATTACAGCAGACTGAACAAGAGTAAAGCAGTATGGCTTTAACTTCTATGTGATCCAAATGTGTAAAAGGTTGAAATGTTGGCACTGTGTCACAAAATGTTGGGATGACATGAAAACATTTAAAGTTCAAGACTTTTTAAGGGCACAGAGACACTCTATGATCACGACTGACAGGATTTAACAAGTATTTAGGGAAAATGTAGTGCATGACCGATTTGGTGTTTCAACATGTGATTCTATCACAGAATGCAAAATAAAGAATTACACCAGCCTTTTCATATTAAAAATGAAAATTAAGAGCTATAAATAAATATCTCACCTTTGCGTAGCGGCTCCTTGTTATTAAAAGTTAATGGCATGACAAGAAAGTGAACTTCTGCCACGTGCTCCCATTGTTTTAACACCCGTACCGTCCAGGTGCCCGGCCGCAGGGGGTGCTGCAGTGATGGTTTGTAGTGTGTGTACTCTGCATCCAAATCCACTGTAATGTCATAAGATGCCGCCACCACCAGAGCCGGGTCGACCCACACAATAGTGGCGGTGAGATTAGGACCGCGTGCCCACTTCAAAACA
>VURO01019151.1:10721-23469 GCA_015108175.1 Pelvicachromis taeniatus
CCGCGTGCCCACTTCTGGACTGCCAGAGGTTCATCCAAAGGGCCGATCACCCCACCGAAGTTACGAAAGATCCTTTCTTTGGGATCCCACTCTGTACCGATCTTAGAATAAGAAGATCATTGTTAAAATATTTTTAAAGATTTATGTGACATCATACGACAACACTTCAAATGACACCCATTCCCTTCTGTTTGAAGAAAGGTGAGTGAATATTCGTTTTTTTCCAGTATTAACATACTTTTTGTCAAACTAATTAAACTTCAGTTTAGCTTTTGTCAGATCATGCCTGATATCGCCACCCTAATTTTTAGATATCAGGTAGAAAATCTTCCTCATATTGCAGTTTTCTTGATCGTGAAAGTTTGTACAAAAAAAGCTAAAGAGTGCTTACTTCCAGATTCTTGAGCCTTTCAAATTCTTTAAGGTTCTTCTCAAGGACAAGTGTAGCCTGAGGCACTGCCCACATCTCTAAAGTCTCCCTGGCCTTTGACCCTACTGCCTGGACTTCTTGGCGAACCAGGTACCCTTGGAAACGGTCATCATAAAAGTATACATGCACAGATAGAGGGTAGCCTACTGGTTCAAACCTGGGAGAAAAAAAATAGATAAATTAAACATGGCAAAGAAAATAGCATACGTGTCAGTGACAATAACAAGGCAAAGCAGACTCTCCACCTGCAGGCCTCCACGTTGCTCTGAGCAGTCACCAAACTCTTCAGTCCCAAGCGAAAGAACGACAAGTACGCCGTGAGAGCCACGTCACTGAGAGAGCCCACGCCGTCCAGCTGCTCGAACAGGCTCTCCCAATATGCCTTGATAGCAACAGTTCCGGGAGCATACTGGCCATACAGGTGAGTGTCCAGGATGTCTATGGCCTCCTGGTTCACCGAGGACTCAAACTTGCGGGCAAAGAACGTTGGACGGGTCAATTGCTGTGGATGAGGAAGAGAAAATAGCATAAATATATTTGATAAAAAAATAATTTTGTTAAAGTCAACTTTGATTTAGCGTTAAATAAAGCCCTTCTTCTGTAAAGTATCTGCAGCTCTGCCCTTGTGCTTTTTTAAAGCCACCGGACTGTTGACAAAAACAGTGATTTCCCATATTTTAGAAACACTGATCATTAGTCTACGTTATGTGCTTTTCACTGCTTGCAGTCAGAACTAACCCCCAAAAAACTCCCAGAGCCAGACAGTAACCCAAACTAACTGACTGAGGGAACAATTTTCATTCAGTTTTTGGCAATAGAATCATTTCCTTGTTTGACATAGCTTTACCTTTTGGCAGATAGAGCATAGAAAATGATCTAAACACACCCTTAATCATATTTAATTCATTTAGGTGGCCATAATGTGTTTTACCATGTACTGAAGAGAATATGCCGACTGTGAATCTGAACCTCACACATCCCCACTTCAAGGAGACTATCACTGAGTGAAAACATTTTACCAAGTGAAATGATTCATCAGAAAGAAATACTTTTTAAATATAACCTAGTACTAGCAAAGTGTACCTAACAAAGTGGCCGATGAGTTTATATGGCTTCTGTCTATATCACCCAGCCCTGTTTTTTGTTTTGAAGTGGCATCCTCTGTTGAACTCACCTGGATTCGAATGAGGTCTTGTGGTTTAAAATCGTTGGGAGAGCAGCCACACCAGTCAACAATGTGTTTGTACTGACATTTACAGCCCAGCTTACGGTTCCAGTTGGTGACGCGCAGGTTATTGTCCACCAGGGTGTCACACATGAGACTGTTACCAAGCACTGTGTGGAAGAAAGACTGAGAAGAAAGGGTAGGAGTAGGTACATTAGTTCTTCACGGTGTGATAAAACAGAGTGTGGCCAAGTGTTGTGTCCAAATTAAGCTCCTGTAAACCATCAAATATAAGTATAAACTGTTTCTAACCACAGTCTAAATTACAAAAAGGTCACAGCTCTATAGCGGTGAACAGACAGCAGCTCCTCTGAGACCAAACTGCACAGATAAAATATAGCGACGCCTCCTCTCATCTGGCACTTCTGCTGCATGCTGTGCCAGAAAGCTTAAAGTATTACATTATCTCTGCTGCTAGGCTCTTCTGACTTGGCAGGGGACGATGAGCCTGAGACAGGCTTGTATATGAAACTGTCTCAACAACGGGAGATAAACAGACTGCCTACAGCTCGCTTACCTCAGCAGGAAGCAAAGCGTAGGAATAGAACTGCTTCAGCCCAGACACAAGATCGTCCTGGGAGTTGATGACGTACTCCACAAAACGGCGGGTGAGTGCAAACCAATCAGAGCCGCCTGAGACCTCCAGGCCTTCGGGGATGTTGCGTTCGCCTAGACGCCACATGTGGTTGTCACACTCATGGAAGAGACGGTCAAGGCCCTGCTTCTTAATAAACCTGGAACACAGGACACAGCTGAAACTGATGGGTGGAAGAGACACGGGTGGAGGTATTTGCAGCATTCATCACAGTAAATGATGAACACTGCATTAAATAATAACTCTGACAGAGCTCTTTATATGCTGCTTTTTGCTGCTCATCGGTATCTGCACCAATATTTCTATACACTAGAATTTATAGGGCAACTTTTTGTGATTTCATTCATTAACAATGTTCAGTTACAGTTTTTCTGTAATACTAAAAGGTGTGTCAAATTTAATTCATAATAAGACAAAATGCCATCCCGATGTCAGTATTTGCAGACTGTGCTGCCTTTATCTAGCAAACTCACCGGGCATTCTCTCTCCCATGGGACTTGAGAAAGTTCTTATCTCTGTGCAGCGACAGGAAAGCCACCAGTTCATCATTGGTCCTGCAAGACGACATTATGGTGAGAATTGAAAGGAGAAAGGGTTATGTTGAAGCAGGAGACCCCCCACCCTCAAGGTTCTTTGGACTCGCACACTGTTATGAGTATTGTGATAGCTGAAATAAGCTACTCTGGACACAGTATAGAAAACATTGTCTTTCTGTGTGTATCCAAGCAAGCCTTTTCCCCTTGAGATGGTTCAGGTGGACTAACAGCTGCTTTGTTAGGGGTTCAAAGCTGCCCCAGAAACAAGCCAGCCAAAACTAATTCATGCCCAAAATAATTCATTTGAAGCTGCCACTTGATTCTCTTATCTGCCAACTGTTAAGTTTGTTTGTAATGTTGCTGTAAAAAGCACCGTAATTGTAGTCACGGCTTTGCAAAAGTGAAAGAGGCATTCAAAAATAATGAAAAATGGCTCAAGATACAAACACAAATACAACAAACACAAAGCAGGTCAAAGAGGTAGTGCACGTTAAAATGTGTGTGTTATTTTAAAGCTCTAAAATAAACTTCACTGTGACAAATAGTGATATTTTCTGTTTAGGATTGTGAAAGATTAGTGGTGTTAAGTTTCTTTAGTTTTAACATTGCAGTTCAATGATTTTGCAAGGAGCAGAAGCCACACCATGCTGCAATGTTTCACTACACACCCACATATGTCTCAGCACTGTTTTTGATGGCAGGACACTGCACTGATAGCAAGAGGGCAAGAGAGAGTCTTTGAGCTTTGGGCATTACTGAGGCTTCAGGTAAAAGCTTGAATCTATACAGTTTGTGACCACCCTGATGCTCTACAACACTGAAGTCCACATCAGGAGTTCTTGGAAGGGAAAGTCTTTGACCTCCAAAGACCCTCTGTGGCAAAGGTTAATTGATAATGTGTGTAATCCTCTTTTTTTCACTTGCCCTCACATATCTATGTCCCCTTGTCAGTAACCCATCTAAACTCAAAGCATCTTTTTTTAATCTTGCACTGCATGGATTTAGGCTCAAAGGTCAGAGTGAATTTACACCTTAGGTAAAGTGCAACAAACATATTTAACATTTTCTGCCATGATCTAACAACAAAGATTAACTGTTGAGTTTATTTCTGTGTACATGTGTGACCAACCTAGTGGGAAAGTCTGTGGCACTGAGATTGATGAAAAAATCCCACTTCCAGTCCAGCATGGAGAGCAGATCCTGCATGCTGCGTAGGTAGGCTTTGAGAAGGCTGGCTCCTCCCCAGATGGTGACCATGCGCCACGGTGTGGCTCTCACATTTGGGTACTGCTGGGCTATCTGCAGGACCTCCCGATGCATGTAGCCGGACCGCTGGCAGTTTTAAAGCCAAAAGTCAGTTATTTCATTTAATTTCATTTAGTTAAAGAGTTAAATGAGGAGGGACTGCTTCTGAAACAAAAGCATAATCTACTTTTAGCTTTGTTCTCACAGAGCTGCAGCTACTACTGTGCCAAGACTATCGCACAAAACTGGCTCATGTTGAAAGAGAATTTGATCTGAGAAGAACAACAGCCACATGGTGCTCTGTGCTGTGGATCATAATGACGATACAGGAAGAAGAATCAAAATTAGTTTGTGCTGCTCGCTGTTCCTCCTTTAGGTGACTACAGGTGAGACAAAAATAAATGAACTGAGCTTAAAAGATAGTCTGGAACAAACCATAGTGTAGGGATTAAAGGAAGAAATAGAGGCTGCTGAGCTGCCACGCTTTATGCAGCGGAATTAAAATTGAGTGAGTGAACATGTGACCACTGCAAGTGTCTGAAATATGCAAGAAGCCAACAACTCAAGGTTCAAAAAATCTTTTTTTAAATTTCTACTTGGAGCTTAATTTGATTAATTATAACCTAATTAACAAGGGGCCTGTTCACAAATAAGGAGAGTTAATAAACATTGTGAAGCAAAAAATGGGCAGTATAAGAGACACAAAGTCCAATTGTGTTTAGCCAAGCATGAGCAAAGGGTACCGATTCTGTCTTGCAGGTTTAAAAGAGGACAAAAAGATTGTATATTATTAAAAAGGGTAAATTGTTTTTTGCAGTAATTAGAAAATAGGGGAGAGAATGGTAAAAGTGTAGTCTGAACTCAGTGCTCATCTTTAAACAGCAGAAGAAGAGGACAGGATAAGAGGGTGCAGAGCAGTTGGCAGACAGTTTCTAGGACAAACCTGACCTGTTTTACAGCCTCATCTCTCAAACAGGCTTTTGCCTCTGAGATGGATGAGGTTAGGCAGGCAAAGTATCTAAGACTGTGTCTGTGGTGTGATTGTCCTACTGACGTCTTATCCATCATTGCCTCCGGTGAGCTGCTCTGCTGTCCCTTGGCAGCAGAACAGAGCAACTCCCCATGTCTTCACAACCTTTCCGGCAACACAGGTGCACTGAGAACAGGCACCTGTTTCTCTGCTGTCTCTGCTCAACACACCTGAGGTCTCTGCCTCTGTATCACCAGCCGTGCATTTGTCTTTTGCCTTTCGGCTGCACGTGACAGCAGACCTTTCCTCCACTAAATCCAGCCCCTAAGAATAACCACACTTTGCTCTATCCAGGCTAATCCCCTTTACTACACTGTGAGACCCGTGGGATAAATTTAACCTTCATAATGCAAGAAGATCTAACTGGGAAAAGTATCTGTCAGTGCACCAAACACATACTGTTTAATATAATATTTAAAAACAAAAAATAATACTGTCTGAAGAGACTGCATGCCAGTTGAAGCTCTGTAATTACCTTATCCACATGAATGTAGTAATAGTGGTCACGGTGATAAATGGCTTTGATGAGACGTTTGAGCTGCCGTACAGCACGGCCGTGGACCATCAGAACGAAAGCCACCCTGACAGGGTTCTCGACCTCGGATAGGCTGTCTTCCAGCTCGCCAATAGCCTGAACTGGGTGTGACACACCTGACCCAACAGAGCAGACAAATATAACTGACTCAGTAGGCTTGGGGGAACCTATAAGCTAGCTGTTTAACAGGCCATGCTCATGGGTTAAAACAAATTTAATTTTATCATGTTACATATCTGAAGTATTCAAGGCCTATAAGGGTTTCCTTTTAGACTAAGCGTCCAACTCAGCAACGCTGCGAGCTGCATTTACAGTAATACACAACTGAGCCAGAGGCGTGGGTTGAGTCTTTTGGCCCAGTGCAACCCCTCCATTATACTGCAGTTGCAAACCAGTTCCCTAAATGTGTCTATAGAATGAGAGACATTTGACTATCTATAATGTATAACCCTAAAACTAAGCAAAGCAATGGGCAAAAGATGGAAACATTCTTCTGAGTTAAGGGCATTAAGTAGTTATTTGTTGCCGTTTATCATAGTGGGTCAAATATTTTTGTTTTTAGTATTTGATTACATTTTTAATCACATACCAAAGAAAAACTGTAATGGACACACCATTATCAGACTGAAAAAAAAAAACAAAATCTATAGAACACAATTCTCCTATAACTGTTAAGGAAATGTGGCAACAAAGAAATGTATTGGTGAGTAAAAATTAAATGTCAAAACTGTCATTTTGTTCATTTTTTACATTTATCTCCTTTCACGTTGAAGTTTGTACACTACAAGCGATTATAGATACTCATGCAAACTTTAGCGGGTTCTCACCGAGCTGAGGGCAGAACTGAGGGAGTGACTCTGGCATGAGCTGCCCGGCCTGATGCTGGCACACGATGTTGGCAATCTCCTGTCTGCACTGCTGTGACGCGGCGCGGTGCAGGGCAGACAGGGCATCCTTTCCTATGATATCACATTTAGGCACAAAGTCACTGTTGGGGGCTTGGTGCGCCCCGTCCACGCTGCCTGGCTCTCCTGGTATGGCAGCAGCGGGTAACTTGCCTGCCACATCTGGGCCGCTGCGTATCTCGCTGAGGTTACGGCTGCTGGACAGATCGTGAGGGACTACACCTTCTACTCCAACCCCTGTCATTCCCCGTTCCTGGGGAGTCTTCAGCCTGATGTTGGGCTTCCCTCCACGGCGGCTGTTCCCTCTCCTCAGTGCACTGGCACCATTGCCTCCCTTGTTTCTCCCTGACAATGAATTCTGTGCGTTGTCTTTCTTGGGGTCCTGGTTGTCGTGGTCAGGCAGCTTAGACTGTCTTAGTTTTCTCTGAGGAAAAAGAGATAGCAGAGACGTGAGACATATTTTAAATCCTGCTCTGTTGCCAGTCATTCCATAAGAATATCTTGGACAAGCACTACTGAGAGGAGGCGTAATTTCTTTAGAGTCATAATGAATCCACAGAACTGACACATAAGGTAAACAAAGACCTCGACTAGGGCAGCAGCAGTTAGAGCCCCAGAGGGAAGGATGTGTTTACTTGCTTTTGTTTTTTTTTTTCCATTCTGCTGATCTGGGTTATTTTTAGCTGAGCCGCTGCCTTTTTATGGAGCTAATCTGCAAAAAGTGGACAGTCACACATGATTCCAGTGATTCACTGTACCGACCTGAGTTTGCTCCCTCTGGCCAAAATCGCAGGCAGGGAAAATGCACACACGTGCAAGTAGGTCACATGTTTACAGCCACTTCACACACACATTAAGAAGTGACAATGTGGTAAATTTACTAAAATTATCTCACAGAGCTCAGGGGGATTTTGTGATAAATTAACGACAATATTCGATCATTTTATTTTGTTATAAACAATCTGTAAAGCACTAACTTTAATAGTGTTTGACTGTAACCTCTTAAAAATCAAACCAAGGCTTGAGAGATTCCTTAAAATGTCAAGATAAGACCTTCTTATAAATGCTATGACATAATAAAATCAGTGAAGTGTCCCACTGCTGCAGTCTCTGGCTGTAACATCTCTAAATGTTAAGTCCACCCAGTGTTTGTCATATAGTTATACTTTTGTGAAAATGTCAACATAAAAGGGAAAGATCAGCTTGGGGGCGGGGGCAGGTGCAGAGCTGCCCGTTTTCCCCAACAGGAAAATTATGTAAACACTAATGAAAGCTAGAAAGGTCTCTTTCCTCAATTGTAAAACAAAACAAAACAAAAGAACGCATCAGAGAGAAGAGTGTGTTATCATCTAAACTGATCTTGTACCAAAATGATAAATGAATGAGGACCCAGTTTAAGTTTTAAGTATAAGGCTCGATTTCAAAGCAAAAGCGTGGAGTAAATCAGACTCACTGGAGTAGAAATCACACCTCAAAAAATAAAGACAGAGGACTTTTTTGGAGGGAAAAAATAAACAATTTTAAATATTCTAGCCAAACAGCAACATAGCTTTGGCACACTAAATTACTGGTTCATATAAAAAAGTCCCTTCAAAATATTCATTTGGAGAAGAGAAAGAAAAACAGCGAGTGGGCTGAGAGTGTTCTGCCTCTGTCAGAAGTTATGGTAAAACGTGGGCCCGCTCGTTCGCCTCACACCGCTGGCACCCCGACAGCCCAGAGATTGTGGGAACAGAAGATGGACCGGGCCTGCGCGGTGAGACGAGGAGCCAGATAATACATGGCCAATACAGCAAAGTCAGCTACTGGCTGCCAACTGCAGTCTCAAATCCAATACAGTAAGAGGCATTGTGAAGCAAACTTACACAGCAGTCAATGCAGTGCAAACTTATTGGAAGATGCTTATAGGCATTCAAGAAACTTTGCCATCTTTCTGAGAAATTATGACATCATACATGTCAACTCATCAAGAAAACTGTGCCTCCTTTAATCGGTGTAAGAGCGGGTGCTTCATTAACATCTGTATGTCAGTTTCACAATACTCAAAGTCCAAACTAAACACTACCTCAGCTTCTGTGGAAGTGCTGGGAGGTAATCTGTGGTCTGACCAGCTGCATGACACTGACTCAGAATAGGCCTTGGAGAGTGACTACATATATTAAGCAAGGATGGTTGCACGCATTTGAGACAATAAGTCCATATTACCTAACTTAACAAAGATCTATGTTTTGTTTTGTTTTTTGCCATTTCTGGCCTTTTGATAAACCAAATTGTATTTGATAAAAGGAAGAGAGGCCCAAACTCCTCAGCTGTAAAATGTGGCATTAATACTATGTAAAAATGATGACAAAAACATTTTGTTCTTAAAATCAAATTCATGTAAACTTCAATTCAAAACGAAATAATAATAAAAACATTACTGGCATGATAACAACAAGCATGTTTGCCAGCAAACAGTCATGAGAAAGCTCCTTAGTCTTCAGCTGCCAGCTGACATGTTTTTGTGCAAAAGCCAAGCACGCAGCACGGGCTAACATTTCAATTTTCCTTATCACTTGTGTTCACAGCTTTTAATTAACGCCATCATGTCAAAAAAATGTATTGATTCAAAGGAAAGCCAGGCAGCCTCTTTACTTTCCAATTAAAGTCGAGTGAAACCATATCAGCGTTGCCATCTGCTGAAGCGTGAAGCTGCAGCAGCAGCAGCAGCAGCGAGCACTCAGCTCTGCAGGAGAACGCAGGCGAGCAAAGGGTGATACAAGGATGACAAGCGTCATGTCTTCTTCTGTCCTCGCAATCCTTTCACTCTTCTGCCCAAGGGATTTAATATAACGCATGTGACCGCGTTCACACATGCACTGCCAGACACTGATTACAGCAGATGCAAGATAAGGCAGAGATCGCTGAGCACGGGGAGACCGTTCAGAGGTGAAGTGATGATTAATGTGCATGCTCAAGTCAGAAATTTGATTCTGCATCTGCGAGTATGCAAACATGCAGAGACTGAATGCTGACATTTGCATAGATGTCTGCCACCATAACTGCATATAGAGCGGACATTTGTGCTGAGTGGTAGTGCCACAACTTCAGGGCCCAAGGATTAAAAACAGTCAATAAATAACTCTGATTAGCACTGAAGCAAACAACCAGTGCCTCTTTTCCCATCCATAAAAGATAATAGTCTTTTAACTTTAAAACCATTATGCCTTCACCTGAGACACTCAACAGCAACCCCTAGGTGAGGTTGAGCTTCTGAAAAGTAGTGTGCACTTCTGCTCATTTAGAAACACAGAAGAGCTGCATTTAAACACAGAAACCACAGCCCTGCAGACATTTTTCTTATCTTCGCTGAGGCATGTTTAAGCATGAATGCATCTGATGAAACAGCAGAAGGCCTGGGAGCTTTAACAGAAACAGGTGATGAAAGCTGGAGCCTCTCACAAAACCACTTCAGCAAAAAAGTTGACTCACTTGCAGCACTTAAAAAAATGATTCATTTATTTAGTCTGGAATCACTAACTGGCTTTGAACTGACCGATTAGCTCATGGTTTAAACTGAAGTGGTCAGCAGCGAATCATTTCCTTGGCAAACACAGAGGCTACTGTCCACAGAGTAATGACCCATCTTTTTCCCTTTCTCTGAAGGAACAGCCAAACATCTTTCCCTCCCCTCCCACTCAGCCGCTGTTACATCTGCTGCTACCTTAAACCTTGCCAGGAGCAGATCTTCTATCTATCCATCTTGGAAGGAATATTACACACCCCCACTGCTTGACACATCACAATGGTGAGCCGGCAGGGCTCCCACCTTAGGTTTCAGGGTGCATTCCTGTGGCTCCATCATCACTGGTGTGCCTCAAAAAATGAGTCCTGAACACGCACGGTTCTCCTATGCCTGTTAACAGCTCAGGTTACCTGACTTAGAGAGAGAAACTGGAACAGACACTGCCTCAAGGTAGCGCACTCCAGGTATGCCAGGGAGACCCGGAGAGAAAATTCCCACACAAGACTTGGCTGCTATTGAAGAAACGGTTTCAGTGGTATGTAGGAGAGGCAACGCTCTGCTTAACTTTTCTCTGGTATATAGACATGTTTTGGGATGATTCAAAGCTAACTGAAAGTCATAGAGACAGAACAGTCGCAAGCACATCACAATCCACAGGTTAATATAAATAAGTAGGAAACATAAAACAACAGAGATCTTCGTCATCCTGGAACTACTACATGAAAGCGGTCCAGCTCACACTGATGAAGTGTTTGGGATCGATGAATCACCAGAGTGTGTTCACATGCTCCCTCAAACTTACATTACTTCATAGCATACTATTCGTCTTACATATTCCCCCCGTCTGTTTTTCATCACATTTTAACAACGCCATGATTTCCAAAAGAAATAAACACGAGTGCTGGTAACCAAGATCACTACTGTTCCTTAAACAAGTTAACTATCACTTAACTACTCCTCTCGTTTCAGAGCTGTGACATACTAGCACTAGGTAGAGTAGTCAGTGACAGACTGAGAAACTGAGAGACAGGCAGTCATGCAGGTAGGAGGGCTGGACCAGTTGTGCTGAAATGTTTGGGAGCAGCGCTCTTCTCCAACTGCTAACAGCTAACATCAACTATAACTCACAGCGGGTTAAGCTAAGCGCTAACAGCTAGCACTACAATTAAGCAAAGCGAATCACTGTTACGCCAAAAACACCCGGAGGGTCGGTTCCTCACCTCTGCCTCGCTTTCTTCCAGACTTCTCAGACTCCATACCACAAGCCCTTGAATTAGGAGAATAGTTAATGCGGCGGCAATCGCTAGTTTATATCGTCGGAGCAGCTTCTGCACTCGAACGCTGGCCACCATTTTTCCGACTCCGGTTGACTGGGAGCGCGTGCAGGGCGCATTCTGAGCGGCGCGCCCACGCGGGGTCGCTCAACATCTCGGTTTCCTGGAAAAAGTTATAAAGGCGATAAGAACTGCTTATAATAATATTTTTTTCTTGTCTGTAATTAGCGTTCACTCACATTAGTTTCGCATTCCCAATGGCCTGAAATAAAAAAATAAACACGTTAACGTTTTTTATTCTTTTCTTTAATTTTTTAACATTTCTACAGCATCAGTGGAATGGGATCAGAAACAAAATAAATAAAAATAGGGATTATATTTTCCTACAACTTCCAGGTTTACTACATCATCTACTACACCATCATGACATGGACAGGTGACATTTGAAGGAAAATCTAACATACAATCTGCTTCATAGCATCTTCAGTGAGCATTGGGATTATTTCTTCAAGTTTCTGGAGGCCAGCCTTTACACAAGGAGCTCACTTTTTCCCCAAAACATGTTCCTTCACTCGGTGCTTTGATGGTGGTGATGTCTAACGCTCCGGTGCTGAATATCCCATAGGTGTTCATTTGGGTTTGAGTCACTGCAAAAGCCATATGACTGACATTTACATCCCCAACAGGTCCCAGAAGTCATGTGACCCCCCCCCCCCACACACACACACACACACACACATTTTATTTTGTTACATAAGTGCATTGTAAAATGTTATATTTAATGAGATGCACGGTGATATTTTTCTTGAAAGTGTGATACAAACAACCTTTTACTTTGCTTTTATTCAAGCCACTCAGGATGGGGGCATCGTCCTCCTGAAAGAGAGACCGTTCCCTTAAGGATAGCCGTGTTTCATCATAGGACAAAGGTAATTACGCAGAAAAAGCTGTGTATTGATTTGCAGTCAACCTTCCTTCCAAGGTGGCGAGGAGACCCGCAGCATAACAAAGCCATCAGATCACCTTCAGCGCCATGGGTCAGGTTTTTACTTTAATTAGGCATTTTTTAATTGTATGTTCTGCCTATCAACACCAAGTTAACTCAGTTCTTCTTCTTCAAATACTTAAGTATTCGTTTTGAATTGTCTCTTTATGAAAAGTATACATGGACTTGACGTAAACCCGCAATGTCCCGAGACTGCTCCTTGCCTAATCACATAGTTTACAAAGTCTTTCCAGAAACACCACCCAAAGTGTGTGAAACTGACAGGACTGACACACACTGACTCACAAGATCGAAACAGTTCTCGCTAGCAGCAAACGAAGCATGCAGGTCTTTAATAGTGGTGTTTCCGACCTCTGCATGGGTCAAAAGAAAAATAAATATGTCGTATTATTTATTGTTTCTTACATGCAGAAAGCCCCGGTTTACAGTTTTACCATTAAGGCTTGTCACGGTGTCTTACAT